>LPNX010782590.1:894444-921201 GCA_001517045.1 Pseudotsuga menziesii
AGAAAGACTCTTACTGCTCTCTCTTGCCTTCTGATTATATATATATACATGTTTATGCATTGTGAAAACAAGAGATTGTTGAATGCATGTATGATTGAGAATGAAATGTGTGTAATTGCTTAAGCAAATTGTGAATGCTGGAATAGTTAATTCCCTGCCCAGGAATGGACATGAATGAGTTCATGTGCCTATTGGGGAAAGGCATGAAAAATATGAAAGTTTCCTTAATAGAACTTGAACTGTCATGCCAATCGGGTAATTAACTAACTGATTTTGATATCTATATTATGCTTGGTCTGATAGACTTTCAATGGTGCATTCCACAGGTGAGAAAAGTGAAACCAGGTGGTGCACATTGATTATGGCAGCAGATCAAAAGTTGTTGGACTTAGCTGGAAGTCTCCTTCAAGTGATTGCCAAGACCCAAGAAAATCTTGGGGAGATGCTCAAGATACAGAGAAGGCAGAGTGAAATGAACCACCAGATTTTGCAAGACTCTATTGGTTTGCAAAGGGAGGTGAAAAGCCTTCTAAGAGCAATCGGAAAAGGAAAGGAAGGTGGATCAGCAATGGGACAATTTTCCAAGCAACTCGATAAGAAACGGTCCAGGCATGAAAACTCAAAGGAAATTGAGCAGGTAAAGATGAAGCAGCCAATGAGATGCTGGAGATGCGGAGGACATCATTTACGCCGGGACTGTCCAATGAGGGAACATGATGAAGGCGATAGCCGCAAAGTTCCTAGACTTCGGGATCAGATAGAAGCTGAGAACCAGCAGGAAAAGTTCATGGAAGCCGAGAGGCTTGGTCGTGAACGTTCAAAGTAGATGATTGAACGTGGTGTAGATCTGCAATTTTGAAATTTTGATGTGCAATTGTATATGTATTGTATATATGTAATGGAACACCGAGGACGGTGTTACTCCAAGGGGGAGGGGAATGTAATGTCCCCGATTTTGACCCCGTTTGCATGATGTATATATTGTAATTAATCGTGGTGAGGAGCTCAAGGAAAAATCCCCACCATCGATTTGGCTGTGTATGTTTCGGCAATGGGGGATAATTGTCGATGGTACGCTGTGCTATAAGGCACATTATAATTTGGCATCATGTAAACATGCACATCAAATAAACTAAAACCACAACCAGCCACGGCAGTGCAACGTTGAATGAAAAGGGCATGGTTCCAAAGGATAAGGGGTGGGGGATGTCAAACCTTGGTTTATGGGGGAAAAACCCATGTTTGTCACCTTGTTGATTTTCCATCTTCCCTTGTCAACCTCTTTAATGTTTTGTTGGGCAGCTGAGGAGTAATGGCTGCTGGTGGTTGAGGCAGTTAATGCCTTTGGGAGTGGGGTGGCAGGACTGTCAGTCCTTTGCCCACCTGCCCACTCCACCCGCGTTTGCCATTCTTCTCCCTCACACACTCATCCCTGGTCAGTTCACACTCACCACGATTTTGGGTCTGTTGGCTCCTCACGCACAGGCCCTGGGTGATTTTGGTCTCACGCAGGCATTTTCTTCCTCTTCACGAGTTGCTAACCGCTCAGGCACTTGCAATTCGCGTCCTCCTGACTGCTGTGCATTCTCACGCAGAGAATTTCCCTCCCGTTTCTCATTTTCGTGCACAGGAATTTCCTGGGTTTTACCCACGTCATTTTCCTCTGTGGATTTCCAATATGTCGGCTGAGTTTCCCTGCTTTGGACTGTGCATAGTTGCCATCGTTTTCATTTGTGAAATTGGGTTGTTGTTGTTACCCTAGTTTGGGTGTTGTTGCTGAGTTGTTTTGGCCATGATAGGGCCAAGAACAACTCCATATTTCCCTGTTTAAGCTGTGACAGCTAAGTAATTGCCTGAGTGCAATGGTTAGTCTTCGGACTGTGCTGGCTTGGCTTGTCTGTTGAAAGCCTGTGAAACCCAGCTGCGTTGGTTTGTTGTTTATGTCCCCTTGGTTATGTATAAGCCTACAATTGACCCTTATTCCGGAGGAATCATGCCCAGCTCGGGGGTGGCAGCGTTGCTGAGAGACTGATGAGCAAGATGGCCTATGGTTGGGTGGAACGTTGCAGCGACGTAGCTGGTTGCGGGTGAATTCTTCATCAAAAGATAAGTACTGTTGGTTACTTCATCTCTGTAATTTATATTGATGTCAAATGCTGGAATGTATTTGTGTTGCTTCCGTTGTATGCTTGAAGAGTTTTGCATCTGTGTATGCTTGTAAGTTTTAATTTCAGCATTTGATTTCTATTTTATGTTCATGGGGCCATTTGCCCGGTTGAGTTGATGTGTTCGTCGCGTCCTCTTCACCAGTCGGAGGCATGGGGACGTGACACTGTGGGCTCCTAAAATTCTTCTGGACCCCTAGCATTGTATCACATGAGTGGTTGCTAGAGCACATAATTCGGATGTGGAAGCTGGAGACGCAAGACTTTGAGGTTGGGGCTCATATTCTAACAGTAGAGGTAGAAAACATCTACTTATTGATTGGACTCTCAAGACGGGGTGGCCCCATATCGCTGACAGGTTCCCGAGGAGGGGATATTACCACACAAGATTTGATAGACCATCACTGTATCCCAGGGACGAGGTCATCGGGGAAGAAACCCCCATCAAGGCAATGATGGGCGGGCCCCTATAGACTGTCTTATTTAATATGCAGAGAGTGGCTGGGAGTCAAGGTGTGCACCAGGATTCTAGGGCACACATGTTATATGCCATAGAGGCCATGGCACCTATAGTATTCAACTGGGTGGAAGCCTTGCTTCCGATATTCAAAGATCAGCTGACTAAGTGTCGGCAAGGAGAACTGAAGCAGTTTGGCTTTGGTTCCATTCTAGCCTGCTTCTTCTTCGAGCAAGTACCACAGATGAGACCTCAGGTGGTCTTCACAGAGCTGAGAGCATGGGCCCCCATATGTAGAGGTGGGTCCAGATTATGGCCCGTACTGGAGCAGGCAGGGGGAAGGTGAAGTTTGGTGACCCGTTCTTCAAATGGCTCTGAGATCATATCTGTCAAAACCCCAAATTTTTCGAAAAATTTAAAAAATTTTAAATGCATATAATTTTCATAATTACAGTAAACTAATTATTAAATTAGTTATATGTTACCAAATTCATTATCTGAATTATCTATTGGATATGTTAGCGATAAAACAGTTCTTTTCAGTTTACTGACTTTTGTTTCTCTTTGCGACCACAAGGTGGGACTGTCATGCAAAACTAGGCTTACTTAGCTTTCAATCTAATGCAGAAGGTTTTTCTGGTTTTACAGACTACAGGTAAGAAGTTGGGTGCTGCTTATCGAAATTCTAAAGTATTTAAATACAAGTTCATTGCAAAAATAAAAGCTCAGTAAGAAAATGAATGCTAAACAATTTCCGACGCTTAATGAGGTAAATTCATTAACTCTGCTTCTTTCTAGTAGAAGTAAATTTATGGTTCTTAATGATTACCGAACTATTCTATATCCATCATAGTCGTCAAGTATAGAGATGCCTTACTAACCCTTTATAATAGAGTAAGAGTAGCAGAGTTATAATTCTATGGTATAATTTCAATTGTGTACAATTACGTTTACATAGTAATGTAAAATGATAAGGGGTTATATATTACTGTTTCCGTTTTTAAACCTTGAAGTTAAAAGAGTTTATAACTTTATTTCAAGCTACCTTTTGAGAAAACTATACTAATGTTGATGCATAGAGTTTTTATTCCACATCAATCTGTTTGATAAAAGAAATGTGGCTTAACCTTGCCATGTCATAATTTTATGGTTAGAGGACATTTACCTTTAAGCAAGAGCCTTCACCACATAGTAGTTACTACTCTCTTTTGTATCTTTTTACCAAACGTTACTATTTTAACAAATACCGATAAGGTCATTAAGATTATTATGAACAATAGGATAATTTCCATAGTTTTTACTTTATAACCTCCTTTATAATCTTCCAAAGTATACTTTTACGTTAAATTAGAAGTTGATTGAACTAATATATCATAATGCCTATATCTATAAAAAAATATATAAGGTGTGAGATAAGAGGCCTAAGAATTAGCCATGTTCATAATCAAATTATAGCTTAACCTTTATTTTATGTTCTAAAAACTTCACAAAGGAATTGCCTCCTTTACATACATTTATAAGCTAGGGGGAATATATTATTTACCTAGCAAAAGGGTTATAATCATAACCAATTCATGAAGTAAAAGGATAGTTTTGATTTCATGAAACCATACTTTATATGTATAAGGGTTGTCGTATAATTTTCCCACGACTTCGATGATTTCCCAAGACTAGGGTTTATAATAATGAAAACTTATTTTGTTTCCATGCAGCACATACGATGGTTAACTTTGCACGAGGACTAAAGTGTAACCATTGATTAAATAAATGATTGCGGATCATTCTTTTGGTGGAACGTTCGCTAGAACTATACACTTAAACCCACAGTTTTCCAAATATTTGTTGGGCTATCGTGGCATTATCTAGGCCATGAGCTGCATGAATATAAGGGATTCTTCCTCGAACCCTAATCTCATTATCCCTTCCATTCTTCTCGGCCTCCTGCTGCTCTGCGATGGTGCTGGTGCACCCTTGTTGCGCCGCTCCTCTGCAATAGTATTACCCCTTTTCGTTGTCATCCTCGTGGGCTTGTCTAAAACACGTTGAAGGAATACCATCTGGAAGTGTTGTTGGTTGATAGGTGTTATCGGTTCTTCCTTCAGGGTTTCGTTGTCTTATTAACTTAAACCCGAACCCTTGACTGAAACAAACTCCTTCCTCAGTGAGAGTCGAAGTCTTATCCTGTTGCATTGCGATTGGGTGTTGTTGTATGTTAATCCTCTTCTCCCTTCCTACAGAAGGGTTTTCCTTCTCGTGCTGGTGGTTGTTTTACCGTCGATGGTGGTTGCGCCTCAATACAGAAATAGGTAAGAATTGTAAGTCCTTCCTTCGTTTTGTTGTTTTTTTTAACAAAAAAATATAAATTTTTATCCATATACAAGTTTTAGCATTAACATTTTCTTTGTTGTTTACAGGTCACGGGCCTCCTCTCTGCTTAGTTTGTGCGGGGGCTGTGACAGCAAAACTGGTTCGTGGGTAAGCCCGGTTTCACCATGGTCGTTCCTTCTTATTGGGTCCCTTTGGGAAAATCGTGGGTTGGTACAATGAGGCCTGCAACCCTTGTGGCTTCAGTTTATTCTATTATTTAGTTTTTTATTTTTGTAGTTAAAGAGGCCCTGCGTTGTACGAGGGTGCTTCGACTTTGGCCGTAACTATAGATATTAGTTTTTGTTCCAATACTGTGTAAGAAGTAAACATGTGATAGAGGGTAGTTATGCCATACTCTCAGATACTTGAAGAAGCCGAGGGCTTTGGAGAGTCGTTTGACTTTTGTTTATCTTTACTGTGTATAACATGAGGCCATGAGCCTAAGTTGGAAAAGGGTTTACAACCCTCGATTTCTTACTTTTGTTTGTAATTTTGAAAATTTAGGGTTTTCACCCTTAAGTCCATAATACAAGTTATGAATGCAGTTTTTTTTTTTAAATAATTCTTTGTTTATAAAGCAGTACTGGAATTTGTTTGTTTACTTGTTACAATTAATATTTAAGCTCAGTCGTAAGGAGATTTTTACAGCATCTTTGCAAATGTCTTGGATTTATAAAATACCTCTGTAATTTATGAGGTTATTAGTTAGGTTGTATAATTTTCGAATAAGCTCGATAAGTCGAGCATTCTGTCACTCTGTTGATTAATGACAGTGCATTAATATACTTGGTTTTTATCCCATAATGATTTTATAAGTTATTATTAAGGTTTCCTGTACATTACTTTTATTTCTATCTTGTTTTATAAAACTGTCAATGTTATTATATAGGAGAGATAAAATAAAACAATTCATGTTCTTTGTGGAGTGTTTAAGTAACTAACAGTTACTTCTTTTCCTTTAGGTATAGAAGTTATAATTTTATTTCATCTTACTAAAAATAAAAAGAGCACTATAATAGTAATGTTTCTATACTTAGTATATAACATGCATACTTGTCCATGCAACATATACTTCTTTTCTTTTAGGTATAGAAGTTATAATTTTATTTCATCTTACTAAAATTAAAAAGAGCACTATAATAGTAATGTTTCTATACTTAGTATATAACATGCATACTTGTCCATGCAACATATATAATAGAAAGCATATATTATAAAATTTTATCTTACCTATAAGTACTATGGCTTCTATCGTTATTTAAATTTAGTTTACTTTATTTGAAAGAGTTGAAAATTGTTGTTATATAATTATTACCCTACAGCTTATAATGACTTTATGTTTTAATACAGTACTTGTCGTATCTGTCATATAATAATGCTGTTCTTATCATTATATATTTATTAACTTTATCCTCTGTTAGTTATAATCACAGGGTAAATTAATATTTTATTACTGTGTTCTTACACTTTCTGTACTAAATACTTTATAGGAACACCTATATTGTCTTGTTCATGTTACAAGCTAATAATTATAAATTACCCATAAAAAAACTAATCTATTTACTACACTGTTAATATCTTAAGAAGTATAAGTTAGCAGTTGTATATTTTGTTTATGCTTAACTAGATAGAACAGAAATGAAAGAATAACATATATTACTTTCTTATAAGTGAATTCTGCTACTAGTTAAATTACCTGTAGAAGTAAATCGAGATTCTAGCTATTATTTCTTTCAATTTGATTATTACACATGCAATAGTTAAGAATCGAAAGAAGTAAACTGTAAAGCTATAAAACAAGTAAGTTACTGAAATAACTATTGTATCAAAAATTGTTTTATCTACCCATTCTTACTACTGTTAGTAATTAATATAGCTACTTTCTCTGATTCTAAAAGACTAACAGTTTCAGTACAAGTTATCACTATTCCTAAAATAAAAGATATTTCTTCTGACAGCAACACAAAAGAAAATACACTATAACTCCATTAACATTCTAATCTGCATTTTCATCATACTATTTTTATTTATAATTTCACCCCTATGTTGGAGTACGTTCTGGTCACTCCAGATGAGGAAAAACACAGGTGGGGTTTTATTTCTCATTAACAAATTCTATTACTGACCAACTAAGAACAACTATATTACTAAGCCATCTAAATATTTACATCATAAGCTACAAACATACATTCAATCATACACAGTTATTAAACAAAGGATGTTAGAGGACAGAACCTGTTCTTGAGCTTGGACAACAACAGCAATGGGAGGCCATTCCTCCCTACCAATTTCTGGAGAGTGCTCAAACAACGACTCCTCAGGACCCCCAAGCTTGCTCTGGTCTCCCTGGCTAGAACTAGGTGCAGCAATAATCAAATACCAGTCTTTAGACTTAATACAAACCCTGAACTTATCAGTAAGTTCTCCTAGCTAGCAAGCTGTAATAGACCAAGTTACTGCAGATTATCTCTCAAACACTTTCCTTACTTTTTCCCTTTTTCCCCGATGAACTTCTTGAATAGCATTCCTCCTGAATGATTCTTCTCTGGAAAATATCTGAGCAACCTCATCTCTATTCATTGGGTACTTTTAAAAGATTGCCTAGGTATTTTTGGGTTAGATGTCATTTATTGAGCCACCTGCTCTGATCCCACTTTCTTGGGGGATCATGACCCCAAATGTAGAGAAGTTGCCACCTGCAACATAGGAAGTGTTTGAGGATGCTGCCACTTGTCTTTTTCCCTCCACCTAGTTCCTTCCACCAGTTTGACCAGTAACACTCTTATTAACAGCTCTCCCATGCTGTTGTCTCTACTTTTTATTTATTAATAATAAAATATTCAGAATTACATTCCACTTCTTTTGACTCTGTTGAGTCATCAGTTCCTACTTAGCATTAATTTTAACATAATGTCTTAGGAAATAAAATTAAACAATTAACATTATTTTACAAAATTGGGGTATGTGACATACACACCCCCTTAAAATGTAACATCGTCCTCGATGTTACTTATTCTTCATCCTCTGCAATCTCCTGGAACAGATTCGGGTATGCTTCCCGCATCTTACTTTCTAGTTCCCAAGTAGCCTCTTCAGGACTAAGGTGCTTCCATTGCACCTTCACCTGTCCAATGGTGCGGTTCCACAGAGTAATTTCCCTCCTCCCGAGGATACAGTCCAGCTCCACCATAATTTCTCCTTCTGGTTCCACCTGTACAACATTCCAATCAACCACATGAGTAGCATCATTAACATACTTTTTCAAAACAGAGATATGAAAAACATTATGTACTTTCAAGTTAGGTGGTAATGCGAGCTGGTATGCAACTTGACCAATTCTAGATAAAATTTCAAACGGACCATGATAACGTGGTGCTAACTTGGCACAACTCCCCAGTCTTAGTGAGATTTTCTTTGGTCTTACCTTTATAAACACATGCTCACCTACCTGGAACTCCTTGGGAGTTCTTTTCAAATCTGCTTGGCTCTTTTGCCGATCCTAGGCCACCTTCAAATTTTCCTGCACTTGCTTCACAATCTCTTCCATTTCTTTCAACAATTCAGGTCCTAACACCAATCTATCTACTAGATTATTCCAGGAGATAGGAGTGTTGCATTTATGTCCATATAGAATTTCAAATGGACTAAACTTAGCTGATGACTAATAGTTATTATTATATGCAAACTCTGCTAAGTGCATGTAGTCTTCCCACTTACCTGGTTGATCTTTAACATACATCCTTAATAAATCCTCCAACACCTGATTCACTCTTTCAGTCTGTCCATCTGTTTGAGGATGGAAAGAGGTGCTGAAATTCAGTGTTGTATTTAATCCCTTAAACAAGGACTTCCATAATTTTCCTGTGAATTTAAGATCCATGTTCGAAATTATAACTTTCGGTACACCATGTAACTGAAAAATCTACTTTAAGAATATATCAGCTATATTAGCAGCCTTGTAAGTAGTTTTGAGAGGAATAAAATGTGCTGCCTTGCTCAACTTGTCAACTACCACCATAATAGAGTCATTTTGATTCTGATTTCAGGGCAGTCCAGTAATAAAATCTAAGCTAATCACTTCCCATTTCCAGCTAGGAATGGGTAAAGGTTGTAGCAAACCAGCTGGATGTTGGTGTTCGATTTTCACTTGTTGACAGTCCAAACATCTAGCAATGTATTTAGCTACCTCAGATTTCATATTAGGCCAAAAATATTCTTTTCTTAGCATGGTTACAGTCTTTTGGTAACCCAGATGCCCTGAGTAAGGTGTTTTATGGACCTCGTCCAGAATTAACAACTTAACCTTAGGCACATTAGGCACATACAATTTATCTTTAAATAATAAAAATCCATTTTCATTTAAACTATAACCTTTTATTAAGCTTTCTGTAGGTTTTTCTTTAGCTGTAATTTGTAATTTCTGATAAATTTCATCTTGTTTTACCCCTTTGTTAAGCTGTTCATTTAAATCAGAAGCATAAGTGTTGATTGCTGCTGTAAATTTCAGCTTTGCATTTCTGCTTAAAGCATCAGCCACCCTATTTTCCTTACCCTTTATGTGTTGAATCTCAAAATCATATTCACTCAAGAAGGCTAACCACCTTGTTTGTCTTGCATTTAAGTTAGGCTGATCTAAAAGATATTTCAATCCTTTATTATTAGTCATTAGAATAAATTTTATTCCTATTAAATGATGTTGCCACATTTTTAAGGCATGTATAACAGCCGCAAGTTCTAAATCATAAGTTGCGTAATTATTTTCGTGAATTTTTAACTTCCTGGACTCATAGGCAATGACGTGCATGTCTTGAGTTAGCACACCACCTAAGCCATCATTACAGGCATCTGTGCATACCACGAAATCCTTATTAGGATCTTCTATTCTTAGAATAGGTGCACTTGTCAATAAGGTTTTTAATTTCTTAAAACTTTCTTCACATTTTAAGTTCCAATCAAATTTCTTGCCTTACTTTTGCAAGGAAGTGATCGGATTAGCTATTTTTGAAAAGCCTTCAATGAATCTCCAGTAATAACCGGTAATTCCCATGAATGACCTAACATCCGTTACATCTTTTGGAACCGGCCAATCTTCGATTGCCTGAATCTTTTCAGGATCAATTGAAATCCCTTCCTTAGTCACCACATGACCTAAGTACTGGATTTCATCCTTAAAGAAGTCACACTTGCTAAACTTCGCGAAGAGCTGTTGCTCTCGCAGCTCTTGTAAAACTATCCTTAGGTATTCTTTATGTTCTTCTTCCGTCTTAGAGTAAATTAAGATGTCGTCGATAAACACGACAACAAATTTATCTAAGTATTTATGCATTATATTATTCATTAAGCACATAAAGACAGCTGGGGCGTTGGTAAGCCCAAATGGCATTACGAAAAACTCGTAATGTCCATACCTTGTTCTAAAGGCTGTCTTGAAGATATCTTCATCCTTAATTCTTACCTGATGATATCCTGACCTCAATTATATCTTTGAGAACATCGTGGCTCCACGTAGCTAATCAAACAGATCATCTATGCGGGGCAACGGATATCTGTTTTTAATAGTCATCTTGTTTAGCTGACGGTAATCTATGCATAGTAGCGTAGTTTCGTCTTTCTTTTTAACAAAGATGACCGATGCTCCCCAAGGAGACACACTTGGTTGAATTTACTTCTTATCTATCAACTCTTTTAGTTGTGATTTTAACTCATTAAGTTCTAAAATATTCATTCGATAGGAGCTTTCGAGCTAGGTACCGCACCTGGCACCAGCTCAATAGTGAAATCTAGTTCCCTCCTGAGAGGTAATCCTGGAATTTCTTCTGAGAATACATTAGTAAATTAGTTTAAAACAGGAATATCTTCTATTTTTAACTTACTGTTTCAGATTTACTTGCCTCATCCGTAATAGTTACAGCATAGGCTTTACATCCTTTTCTAACAGCTCTTTTAAGTTGTAAAGCAGAAATCTGTCTGATTATAGTTTTTCTAGGAATACCCTTAATCTTTACTGGTTGTTCATCACTATTTAAACATGTGAAAGTTTTATCATAACAATTTAAAACTACCTTATGCTGCTCTAACCAATCCATGCCAATCAGTAAATCATATGAGCCAAGTGGCAAAATATTAAGCTTAACTGTAGTTTTAAATTCATCCATAAGTAAAGCACATTCTTTCACAAAACAGGTTACCTTTATTTTTGCCCCTGTGGCTAATTGAACTAAGCAGGAATTATCAAACTTATCGACAGACAAATTACATTTTTCTACTATATGAAGTGCAATGTAACTAAGACTAGCTCCTGGATCGATTAAAATGGTTGCAGGGGTTTGGTTAATCATACCTTCCACTTCCACAATGGAAGTCTGATAGTCAGCTTGGCAGTTCTCCAATGCTGCATTTATTCTGGGCATAGTCCTCGCAATTTCTCCAATGGTCATTTCCTCCTATACAGTGCGAATATTACTGACTGACTTTTTCCAGTTTGGGAAAACCGAAGCATAGTGCGGGCCATTACATTCCCAGCACTTAACAGGCTCCTTTCGTTCAAAACTCTTAGTGAAATTCCCATGGTTATTTGCAGCTTCTTTGCCCTTGAAATTATTCGAATTATTAGAAGTACCATTTCTATTTCCCTGGAAATTCTTATTGTTAGAATAATTTTTATTCTTATTGTTCTTGAAATTCCTCTGGGGTACAAATTCCTTCTTCTTAAACTCAGGCTGATTGTTGTTTTTCTTAGCCTTCCAGTTGGCTAAGCCTTCTTTCTTCTTGTTCTGCTCAAAACAGAAATTAGCCTTCCACATGGATTCCTCCAGGGTCTTCGGGTTATCATACTCAATTTTGTCCTTAATGTGATATGGTAGACAGCTGAAAAATATTTGCACTTTAGGTTTCTCGTCTACTAAGTAAGGTACATACCTCAGCAAGCTTAAGAACTTACTGTTCAAATCCTTCATAGTCATCGAACCTAACTTCAATTCGTAAAATTATTTAGCTCTTTCTTCATAATATTGCTCGGACAAAAATTTCTTCTTGAAGTACCTTTTAAAGGTACTCCAATTAACTTATTTTTCCCTGATACCCTTGACTCTCTTCAGATCTTGCCACCGTATATCTACTTTTCCGGAAAGATTATAGATTGTCATTCTTGCCTTCAGCTGATTTGAATAGTTGTATATGTGAAAATACTTCCTCATCCTAGACAACCAGGACTCTGCTTCTTCCCCTTTTTTGGTCTCTCTGTTAAAAGTTGGGGGCTTTATCTTTTTAAACTCCCCTGAAATTTCCTCATATGGTCTGTACTTCTTCTTTCTGTTATACAACTCAGCCTCACTACTATCACTAGTAGTGTGGTAGATTTGTCGTGCACCGAACCCTTCAGATGATGAACTGCTTTCAGTTTTTGCCAATTTCATCTTTTTAGATCTTCTTTGATGACTAACATCCTCAGATTCTGATCTTCTGCTCCTACCTTCAGTTTGGAACTTTTCCATTAAAATTTGGTTCAACTCTTCCTGAGCCTTCATAATCCTCTCATTCTCCTTCTTGACTGATTCCATTTCAGTCTTCAAATCCTTTACAGTCTACAACAGCTCTGAGGAGTGAGAAGTCACCTCTTCTAACATAGGTTCTCTAGGCATTTGTCTTGTCTCTGTGTCTCGAGACTCCTCCTGAGCATACTCTCCCAGCTTCTCCATACCTGCCTGTTAAACTTCAGAAAAGAAATTTTCTGTTCTTTACATAAACATAATATATGTTAGTATATTATTTTATTTTATTGTTCTATGGAAGCTAGTTGGGCTGCATCAAGGCCTAGTGTTTGAACCTTGTGCTCTGATACCACATGTCAAAACCCCAAATTTTCTGAAAAATTTAAAAAAATTTAAATGCATATAATTTTCATAATTACAGTAAACTAATTATTAAATTAGTTATATGTTACCAAATTCATTATCTGAATTATCTGTTGGTTATGTTAGTGATAGAACAGTTCTTTTCAGTTTACTGACTTTTGTTTCTCTTTGCGACCACAAGGTGGGACTGTCATGCAAAACTAGGCTTACTTAGCTTTCAAGCTAATGCAGAAGGTTTTTCTGGTTTTACAGAGGTTTTACAGACTACAGGTAAGAAGTTGGGTGCTGCTTATCGAAATTCTAAAGTATTTAAATACAAGTTCATTGCAAAAATAAAAGCTCAGTAAGAAAATGAATGCTAAACCATTTCCGACGCTTAATGAGGTAAATTCATTAACTGTGCTTCTTTCTAGTAGAAGTAAATTTATGGTTCTTACTGATTACCGAACTATTCTATATCCATCATAGTCGTCAAGTATAGAGATGCCTTACTAACCCTTTATAACAGAGTAAGAGTAGCAGAGTTATAATTCTATGGTATAATTTCAATTGTGTACAATTGTGTTTATATATTAAAGTAAAATGATAAGGGGTTATATATTACTGTTTCCGTTTTTAAACCTTGAAGTTAAAAGAGTTTATAACTTTATTTCAAGCTGCCTTTTAATAAAACTATACTAATGTTGATGCATAGAGTTTTTATTCCACATCAATCTGTTTGATAAAAGAAATGTGGCTTAACCTTGCCATGTCATAATTTTATGGTTAGAGGACATTTACCTTTAAGCAAGAGCCTTCACCACATAGTAGTTACTACTCTCTTTTGTATCTTTTTACCAAACGTTACTATTTTAACAAATACCGATAAGGTCATTAAGATTATTATGAACAATAGGATAATTTCCATAGCTTTTACTTTATAACCTCCTTTTTAATCTTCCAAAGTATACTTTTACATTAAGTTGGAAGTTGATTGAACTAATATATCATAATGCCTATATCTATAAAAAATATATAAGGTGTGATATAAGAGGCCTAAGAATTAGCCATGTTCACAATCAAATTATAGCTTAACCTTTATTTTATGTTCTAAAAACTTCACAAAGGAATTGCCTCCTTTACATACATTTATAAGCTAGGGGCAATATATTATTTACCTAGCAAAAGGGTTATAATCATAACCAAGTCATGAAGTAAAAGGATAGTTTTGATTTCATGAAACCATACTTTATATGTATAAGGGTTGTCGTATAATTTTCCCATGACTTCGATGATTGCCCAAGACTAGGGTTTATAATAATGAAAACTTATTTTGTTTCCATGCAGCGCATACGATGGTTGACTTTGCACGAGGACTAAAGTGTAACCATTGATTAAATAAATGATTGGGGATCATTCTTTTGGTGGAACGTTCGCTAGAACTATACACTTAAACCCACAATTCGCCAAATATTTGTTGGGCTATCGTGGCATTATCTGGGCCATGAGCTGCATGAATATAAGGGATTCTTCCTCGAACCCTAATATCATTATCCCTTCCGTTCTTCTCGGCCTCATGTCGCTCTGCGATGGTGTTGGTGCACCCTTGTTGTGCCGCTCCTCTGCAATAGTATTATCCATTTTCATCGTCATCCTCGTGGGCTTGTCTAAAACACGTTGAAGGAATACCGTCCCAAAGTGTTGCTGGTTGATAGTTGTTATCAGTTCTTCCTTCAGGGTTTCGCTGTCTTATTAGCTTAAACCCGAACCCTTGACTGAAACAAACTCCTTCCTCAGTGAGAGTCGAAGTCTTGTCCTGCTGCATTGCGATTGGGTGTTGCTGTATGTTAATCCTCTTCTCCCTTCCTGCAGAAGGGTTTTCCTTCTCGTGTTGGTGGTTGTTTTACCATTGATGGTGGTTGCGCCTCAATACAGAAATAGGTAAGAACTGTAAGTCCTTCCTTCATTTTGTTGTTTGTTTTAACAAAAAAATATAAATGTTTATCCGTATACAAGTTTTGGCATTAACATTTTCTTTGTTGTTTACAGGTCACGGGCCTCCTCTCTGCTTAGTTTGTGCGAGGGCTGGGACAGCAAAACTGGTTCACAGGTAAGCCCGGTTTCACCATGGTCGTTCCTTCTTATTGGGTCCCTTTGGGAAAATCATGGGTTGGTACAATGAGGCCTGCAACCCTTGCGGCTTCAGTTTATTATGTTATTTAGTTTGTTATTTTTGTAGTTAAAGAGGCCCTGTGTTGTACGAGGGTGCTCCGGCTTCGGCCGTAATTGTGGATATTAGTTTTTGTTCCAATACTATGTAAGAAGTAAACATGTGATAGAGGGCAGTTATGCCATACTCTCAGATACTTGAAGAAGCAGAGGGCTTTGGAGAGCCGTCTAACTTTTGTTTATCTTTACTGTGTATAACATGAGGCTGTGAGCCTAAGTTGGAAAAGGGTTTACAACCCTCGATTTCTTACTTCTGTTTGTAATTTTGAAAATTCAGGGTTTTCACCCTTAAGTCCATAATATAAGTTATGAATGCAGTTTTTTTTTAAATAATTCTTTTTTTATAAAGCAGTACTGGAATTTGTTTGTTTACTTGTTACAATTAATATTTAAGCTCGGTCGTAAGGATATTTTACAGCATCTTTGCAAATGTCTTGGATTTATAAAATACCTCTGTAATTTATGAGGTTATTAGTTAGGTTGCATAATTTTTGAATAAGCTCGATAAGTCGAGCATTCTGTCACTCTGTTGATTAATGACAGTGCATTAATATACTTGATTTTTATCCCATAATGATTTTATAAGTTATTATTAAGGTTTCCTGTACATTACT
This sequence comes from Pseudotsuga menziesii, assembly GCA_001517045.1. NCBI lineage: Eukaryota > Viridiplantae > Streptophyta > Pinopsida > Pinales > Pinaceae > Pseudotsuga > Pseudotsuga menziesii. Next base: position 910,109 of record LPNX010782590.1, read on the forward strand.
TTTATTTCTAGCTTGTTTAATAAAACTGTCAATGTTATTATATAGGAGAGATAAAATAAAACAATTCATGTTCTTTGTGGAGTGTTTAAGTAACTAACAGTTACTTCTTTTCTTTTAGGTATAGAAGTTATAATTTTATTTCATCTTACTAAAATTAAAAAGAGCACTATAATAGTATTGTTTCTATATTTAGTATATAACATGCATACTTGTCCATGCAACATATATAATAGAAAGCGTATATTATAAAATGTTATCTTACCTATAAGTACTATGGCTTCTATCGTTATTTAAATTTAGTTTACTTTATTTGAAAGAGTTGAAAATTGTTGTTATATAATTATTACCCTACAACTTATAATGACTTTATGTTTTAATACAGTACTTGCCGTATCTGTCATATAATAATACTGTTCTTATCATTATATATTTATTAACTTTATCCTCTGTTAGTTATAATCACAGGGTAAGTTAATATTTTATTACTGTGTTCTTACACTTTCTGTGCTAAATACTTTATAGTAACACCTATATTGTCTTGTTTATGTTACAAGCTAATAATTATAAATTACCCATAAAAGAACTAATCTATTTACTACACTGTTAATATCTTAAGAAGTATAAGTTAGCAGTTGTATATTTTGTTTATGCTTAACTAGATAGAACAGAAATGAAAGAATAACATATATTACTTTCTTATAAGTGAATTCTGCTACTAGTTAAATTACCTGTAGAAGTAAATCGAGATTCTAGCTATTCTTTCTTTCAATTTGATTATTACACATGCAATAGTTAAGACTGGAAAGAAGTAAACTGTAAAGCTATAAAACAATTAAGTTACTGAAATAACTATTGTATCAAAAACTATTTTATCTACCCATTCTTACTACTGTCAGTAATTAATATAGCTACTTTCTCTGATTCTAAAAGACTAATAGTTTCAGTACAGGTTATCACTATTCCTAAAATAAAAGATATTTCTTCTGACAGCAACACAAAAGAAAATAATAAATAATTGGACATTAACATTCTAATCTGCATTTTCATCATACTATTTTTATTTATAATTTCACCCCTGTGCTGGAGGAAAGGTCTAGTCACTCCAGATGAGGAAAAACACAGGTGGGGTTTTATTTCTCATCAACAGATTCTATTACTGACCAACTAAGAACAACTATATTACTAAGCCATCTAAATATTTACATCATAAGCTACAAACATACATTCAATCATACACAGTTATTAAACAAAGGCTGTTAGAGGATAGAACCTGTTCTTGATCTTGGACAACAACAGCAATGGGAGGCCGTTCCTCCCTACCAATTCCTAGAGAGCGCTCAAACAGCGACTCCTCAGGACCCACGAGCTTGCTCTGGTCGCCCTGGCTGGAACTAGGTGCAGCAATAATCAAATACCAGTCTTCAGACTTAATACAAACCCTAAACTTATCAGTAAGTTCTCCTAGCTAGCAAGCTGTAACAGACCAAGTTACTGCAGATTATCTCTCAAACACTTTCCTTACTTTTTCCCTTTTTCCCCAATGAACTTCCTGAATAGCATTCCTCCTGAATGATTCTTCTCTAGAAAATATCTAAGCAACCTCAGCTCTATTCATTGGGTACTTTTAAAAGAATGCCTAGGTCTTTTTGGGTTAGTTTTCATTTATTGAGCCACCTGCTCTGATCCCACTTTCTTGGGGGATCATGACCCCAAATGTAGGGAAGTTGCCACCTGCAACATAGGAAGTGTTTGAGGATGCTGCCACTTGTCTTTTGCCCTCCACCTAGTTCCTTCCACCAGTTTGAACAGTAACACTCGTATTAACATCTCTCCCATGCTGTTGTCTCCACTTTTTATTTATTAATAATAAAATATTCAGAATTACATTCCACTTCTTTTGACTCTGCTGAGTCATCAGTTCCTACTTAGCATTAATTTTATCATAATGTCTTAGGTAATCAAATTAAGGAATTAACATTATTTTACAAAATTGGGGTATGTGACAAGATCCTCATGGTGGAGGATTATTCTTATGTGGGTACAGACTTCGGCGGAGACCCTGACCTGCCGCTCCCACCTGGCAGACAGTGGGGTGACATCGATAAGAAGCAAGAAACCCTAAAATGGATAAAATGTTTTTATGTTTTTTTTTTATGTTTTTTTTTATGTTTTATATTTTTTATGTTAAGTAACGAAACCTGGATATTTTCATGTAGACATTGGAGCAGCACAACCTGGGGGAGCTTCCCCATTGGATAGACGAGGTGGAGCCCGCTTTGTACCGCAGGGCGATGATATCACCAGGGAGTTAGAGGAAAACCTAGAGAGGTTGACCTTAGACATCCCTAACGCTTCCATTGATGACCTCCCTCTAAGGTATCAGAGAGCTACAGCAGGAGTACCGGGTCGATTTAGTAGGCTGCTACGTATAGTAGCCCGAGTAGTGATGTGCTACCACGAGCATCACTAGACATTGTGTGCATGAGATATCTACTAAAAGCTGATAGCTTCAGGATTTTGTATGGTGATTTTTGCCTGAAAGCCTACGTGCTTCAGATGAGGTCTCGAGACCTATTTTTTTGTAAACTTGTTCATATATATATATATATATATATATATACAGACTTTTACCTAGTGTTTATATGTCTCAAATGGTAAATGTATTTTACATGAGTTTTATGTGTCTTTACTTGTTTATTTACAATGAACCATATTTTATTTAACGTCATGAATGGGAAATATGCCAATATAGGATGTAATTAGCTAATGAGTCAGCAACTACATTATGTTCCCTAGGGATATGCCTATAAGTGATGGTTTCAAATGATATTTCTAACAAGCGTACCCTCCAAAAAAGGCAGAGAAGCACAGGATTTCTAATGGTATAAACATGGTTTAAATGACAAACCACGAGTTGTGAGTCCATCAAGACTACCAAATTGTGAACATCTTGGGAGGCAGCTTCAGTCAGAAGACCGATGACTGCTTGATACTTGGTGATGTTATTGGTAGCAGGACCAATACAAACCTCTCCTGAACTAACCAAATCTTCAAGCGGGGAATAGAGGACCCAAGCAGCTGAGGCGAGATTCAAGGTGTTATGGAAATCACCATCAACGAAGCCGTAGAAAGCCATCTGCTCTGCATGACCAAAACATGGTATAAATAGATGCGGACACTAAACTCAAAACCATATTGAAAATACTAAAAGCACACTGAAAGTCAAGCAATATACATATATACAAGATACTATCCAAGAATGACCTAGGCATAGTACCTCTTCAGGTACAACCCATTGCGAGGTTTCCCTAAAGGGATTCCATCGTAGTCAACGAGCTCATAGGCCCCCTTCTCTAAAACTTTAGAAATGATGAAAGGACCGTACCACGTCGACTCAAACTTACCCTTCCCTAGTTTTCCATATCTGGCCGTAAGTCAAAACTAGGTCACCCTCATTAAAGGCATGAGGTTGGACTGATTTATCATACTACTCCTTGATGCATTTCCTATGTGCCTCATTAACCAAGGTAGCATCTCTCTGAATCTCGTCAAGGTTATTCAAGTACAAAAATATTTCTTCCTCTGTGGAAGTGTCTGGGAGAAGTTCGACAGCAAGTTGTAAAGATGGAATCTGACATTGAATCAGCAAGATAGCTTCGAGTCCATAAATAAGCTGGAAAGGCGTGAAACCAGTAGTTGTTTTCACCGAAGTCCTATAAGCCCAAAGAGGGAAGAAAAGAATGTGGTGCCAGTTGGATTTATGATCTCTAACCATCCGACGAAGCATAGTTTTCAAAACTTTGTTAATGGCCTCTACCTGACCATTAGCTTGTGGATAATATGGCGTAGAGTTTTCATGGTGAAAACCTAGCTTGGCACTCAGTTCCTCCATCATTTGATTACAGAAATGTGATCCATGATCAGTAACAGTGGACTACGGGACTCCATATCTAGCTATGATATGATTGAACAGGAAGAGAGCAGAAATCTTACCATCTTCTGCATATGTAGGCATGGCCTCATCCCATTTTGCAAAATAGTCAATGACTATGATGATGTAACCATGCCCCCGGGATGAGGTAGGCTTACATTGCATAAAGTCAATCCCCCATTTGGAAAATGGGCCAACAGAAATGATGGGGTGTAGTAAAGCAGGATGAGTGCGCTTTTTGGGATAAAAATGTTGACAAGGTGGGCATTTCTTAATAGCCTCATGACAGTCTTTGAAGACTGAAGGCCAGAAATAGCCAGCACGAAGGATTTTCTGGGTTGTATCCATCCTAGATAAATGACCGCCGCATGCTCCAGAGTGGCAATAATTCAAGACATGTTCAGCCTCTTCATGGGTGAGGCACCGCCAGAGAATAGAATCAATCCCACGTCTATACAAGGTATCATTCAGGATGAGGTAGTATTTCGCGTGGTGACGGATATGGCGGCAATCGTCATGGGATAAATGTGGCTGAAATCATTGTGTTTGGAGATAAATAAGAAAATATCCATACCATGGATCGATAGTTTTAATCAAGAACAGGAATTCATCTGGAAATGAATCACTGGGCTCAGATTCCGTCGAAGCACAGAGAAGATCACACATGAGCTCGGCAAAGACCAGGGATTTTTTTGATGTGGCTTTGGCAAATTCCAGATCAAACTCCTATAGTATGACTATCCATCGGAAGTATTTGCCCCCGAGCACCTGACAAGTCAGGATGTAATACATAGGGTTCTGTTCTACCAACACAGTGGTTGTGCGGAGCAAAATGTAGTGACAAAATTTTTGTATAGCAATGACCATGGCCAATGCTAACTTCTCCACATGTGAATATTAGGTTTCAGAATCCATAAGATTATTACTACCATAGTAAATCACGTGCTCCTGACCGTTGGGATTTTCCAGCACCAAAACCATAGTGATGGTAGTAGCGGAGGCAGCAAGATACAAGAGAAAGTCCTTTGAATAATTTGGGGGGTGTGTCACGGGTGAATGAGTCAAAGCGTGTTTGAGATTATCAAAGGCGCGTTGGGCTTGGTCATCCTAAAAGAATGGGGTGTCCTTCGTGAGGAGACGCATATAACCGTGCGTTTTCTCTGCAAAATTGTACACGAAATGGTGGAGAAAGTTTTCCTTCCCTTGCAAAATTTGGAGTTAAAGAAGATTAGTTGGGGCTAGTAGAGATAAAATGGCGGCAATTTTCAAAGGTTCTATCTGGATGCCATCTTTGGAGACCACAAAACCTAGCAAACGTCCCGTCTCAACACAAAAAACACATTTATGCGAATTGAGCCATATATTATAATGACGGCATCTCAGAAAAATGTCTCTAAGATGACCAGGGTGGTCCTCCCATCACTGTGAATGAGCAGGGAGGTCATCAAGGTACGGTTCAACAATATGTTTAATATCATGAAACGCATAGGACATCACACGCTGGAATGTGGCTCCAACATTTTTCAAGCCAAAAGGTAACTTCTTATATGCAAAGATTCCCCATGGGCAAATGAATGCCGTCTTGTGTTGATCAATGGGTAATATCTCAATTTGATTATAGCCAGAGAAGCCATCCATAAATGAGAAGATCATGCTTCCAGCACAGTTGTCGATAATCTGATCGATGTGCGGAGTAGGAAAGTTGTCATTCGGACAAGATTTATTCAAATCCCTAAATTCGATACAGACTCTAATGGTGCCCTGCTTTTTATTGACAGGGACAATGTTCGATACCCATTCCGTCAGGGGTACGGGATAAATAAACCTAGCTTTGAGAAGTTTCTCTATTTTAGCTTTAATAGCTGCAGCCTTCCATGGATGGACTTGCCTTAGTTTTTGCCTGACAGGTTTAGCCGTGGGATAGGTTTTGATCTCATGGACCACAATGGATGGGTCAATTCCTGGCATTTATTCATAGGACCAGGCAAAAATATCATGAAATTCTTTGAAAAGTGCCTTATATGCTTCAGATTCATTTGCCGAGCAGTTCTTCCCAACATGAACATGCTCGATGGTACCAGGCTTGGCTGATATGTTAATCAGATTCGTATGAGTAATGTTGCAAAGGTTTCCTTCAGAATCTGTGTCTTGCAACAATATGGGACTTTGGGGTACATTGACAATATCAGTAGGAAACAGGGATGCATAATCATGGTTAACCAAACTAGTGTTGGGGAGGAACATGGATCTATGATGGTGATCCTCCCAAATGGACTCATCCGTACTCATGATATCCATAATAGACTCATCGAAAGGAAAAGTCTCAGAGAGATAATCTAGAATAGGAAGAGATGGTTTTAACCATCTAACCAGTAAGGTAAATGGTAAGGATCCAAAGCCACTAGATGAAGGTCATCAGCGTGATCATCGGAAAGGGTTTGAATGGTGTCATACATTGCTTCGTGTGAACTCAACGAGGTGGACTCAACAACTTGTTTTCCCTTAGGGTCACAATCAAATGAGGTGATCATATGGACTATCATGGTATTCATGTTAGGAGGAGTGGATGGAAAAATCCCCATAAGGAATGAATCTGTCAACATGCCTACCCCAATTGACTGGTAAGGAGGAGGGGACTGGCCTAACATGGGGATGTTTTAGCCGTAGAGGTAGTAACATCCGACGTACAGAAATAAAGCTGGTCAATGGTAACAATTCTCCCTAGATGAAGAAATTGGACTATTTGGAATACTGTTGAAGTGACAGCAGTCATGGCATAAAACCAATTTCTTCCTAGAAGGAGGTTGTAATCTAACGGGGCATCTACCACTTCTACTTGAATAGAAACGGTTTTGTCCCCAAGCTCAACTACGAGGGATGATATGAGACCATGGGGCTGGAAACCTCATCCATCAAAGGCCTTTAGAGTCGTAGGTGATGTTACAAGCTCGGGAGAGCCAAGAGCTTTCCAACAAGACAGAGAAAAAACCGAGGTCGAAGCTCCTTCATCTAGAACTGTTCTAAAAACCTTCTTTCCAACTACTTTCTTAATGATCTAAAAAGCAAGTTTATGAGGTAGCCTAGGCTTATAGTTCTCAATATTGAAATGAATCAAATTAGTATTATCCAGGTCTAAATCTCCTAATGTCATTAACAAGTTTTTGCGTTGTGTAGGACAACTTTGGAGTACTTCTAAGGTAGACATTGCACAAGGTTCCTGAGTGAGATCTTCAACTACATTATAAAATTGAGGAGCTCGAGCATTAGGGTTAAATACAGCCTTCTGAAAAGTACTCTTGGGTGGATACAAAATCATGTCGAGAGTAGGCTTCTCAACGGATAGGGGGACGGTAGACGAGGATTCCGGAGAACTAGTAGAGGGAGCTTTCCCTAAAGAAGAATGATCTTCATTCTTGTCTATGGGTTTGTCATAATTCTGACTTCGAGTTTGTAGATTAATGGTATCTGAGGACATCATAAAATTTCCTCTAACGAACTAGAGTTACCCTGATTAGACATGTGGTCTATCAGTTGTTGTTGAGAGGGAAAAGGATTCGTGAGTACTGTGGGTGCAGGATTTGATTTCAGAAATTGGGAGATTTCGTCCCGACGGGGACACTCTTTTGTGAAATGGTCACCTCTGCATAGAAGACATGGATATTTTTCCTTTCTTTTCCCTTTATCATTATCATTGTTAGTTGGTCTTGGATTCTCCTGTTGGTTTCCAGGTTTTTTATTCTTACTTTTAGCCTTCTTTTTATTGTTGCCCGAGGTTTGAGTACTCTAAATAGAATTGACCTTGGTGGAAACCTTAGGAGTCGAAGGAGTAGGGGTGGCATTCTAGGGTTGCTTGGTAGGTTTCGCTGCTAACGAGGACTGGATTGAGCCAACAATCCCATCAACAAGTACTTCTATTGGTGGCTTTGTGGGGTCGGTGCTTGGGCGAGGAGCTTGAGGAATCAAGTCATAAAGAGTTCCAGACTAGGAATAGACCAAGTCTAGATACTAGGCTCGACTAATAGCCTGCTCTTCAGTAACAACACTGCCCATAGCCACATCTCGGGCAATTGGAGGCAACAAATATTTGGTGAACCAGTCAGCTAATAACTGATCTGGAATAGGGGCCTTACTAAGCCTTCTCCACCTTCTCCATTCATGGATATGATCATATATGTGGGTGGAGGTGTTCTGTTGCAAAGAATTTAAGAGATCAGTACCCATTTCATAATGGATAGGGAGCTAAAAGTGTGTAAGAAACACGGTTGCCAAGGAGCCAAAATCCACAAACGAATTTTGTGGAAGTTCAATGTACCACTTCGCGGATGTACCAATCAAAGTTCGTTGAAAAAGTCGTAATCGAACTAAATCATCCATGAGGGAGTTTGAAGAACACCACAGATGGAATGTCATGACATGGTTTTTCAGATCGTCTCCCTGCTTCCCATTGAACTTTGGGATGTCCGATGGTAACTTTACCGGAATGGGAGGCCATGAGGGATTGTGTCAAATGGGGTCATTAATCAACCTGGACATGTCAGCCAAGTCCAAAGTTGCTAGGAAAGGTAACTGATGGTTAGGTTGCACATACTGCTAATATTGATATGGCATATAATTACTAGGAGGACTGTAAGTAGACTGATAGACAGGTTGTTGTGACGAAGAACTAATGAAAAATCTTCCCACAGGGGGTTGATTTCTGGGATCAGGACCGTTAGGACCACCAGGGCCTCCGGGACCACCAAGACCACTAGGACCACTAGGAGGCGGACCACCAAACCCTCCAGGGCCGTTGGGGGGTAAACCTCCAGAGCCTCAAGAACCACTAGGAGGAGGGCCACCAGACTCTCTAGGGCCATTAGGGGGAAAGCCACCAGGCCCCCCAGGACCACTAGGACCATTAGGACCATAAGGAGGAAAGCCACCAGTTCCTTTGGGACCATTAGGACCCCCAGGGGGAGGACCTCCATGAGGTGGTCCTTCGGTACCTCCTGTAGTAAGTATAGGTATCCCCCCCATAGCTAGCATGTAAGACCAGTTAGGCTGCCCCCATGGCGTAAAATTATTACTAGGGTATGGAATTTCAGCATAAGGTATTCCTGTAGGATTAGGTGGATAATTAATATTTCCTACAATTATTTAATAACCATAGCCTCTAGAATATTGAATGGTTACAGGTTGTGCCCCCAAGGGCTGACCTAAACTGGATGGGGGATTAACCACATTAGTATGGGTGGGAGGGACATAAACTATAGATTGTTCTGTATTAGAGGTTTCATTAGAGGAATTTTGGGGTCTAAAATGGGCCTCCTAAGGAAAATAATAAAATAATAGTTAAAATCATAAAATAATATTGATTAATTTTGGAGGAAGAAAGAAAAAAACTACTTTTGTGTTCGTATTTTCGACATATCTCCTTGTGTTTTTACTCAAATTTTGATCGGGAGAACTCGTTGGATGCGGAATTTGATTCTGCATCCAACAAGTACCCACACTGCATACTTTTGATGGACCCCGCTACCCCAAAAACAAGAAATACCTGAAAAATGTGATGATGACATCNTCTCTCGATCAAAATTTGAGTAAAAACACAATGAGATATGTCGAAAATACGAACAAAAAAAAGTAGTTTTTTTTAATGACAAATATGTCAATTCAACCATTATGGTTGACTCATTTTATTGAAATTCTATTGGTTCTTGAATTCCAACTCAGAAAAACTTATTTTGGCATGTTTTCTTATAAGGCCCATTTTAGACCCCAAATTTCCTTTAATGGTCCTTGACTAGGTACAATTTCGGTGCCAGATAACGTAGGTCATGCTGGGGGTTTCCCCCGGGCACTAGAAGGTAATGACGAAACGGGAATTGAAGGTTGGGCCCCAGGTGCAGAAGACCTGGGAGGATTGGGAACAGACATAACACAGGAGGTGGTGGGGTTGTTATTTTGACCTGGGTTGTGTGGTGTTACTGTGCGATCTATAATCAGTTCAATGGGTCTCATAGAATCGGCAAGTGAACGGTATCCCATAGGAACAGTTGTGGAACATGATGGTGGTGTGCCCAATAAGTCATCTATTTTCCTTTCAATATCTTATGCATGGAGAATGGCTACGTGGTATTGTCTACATTCTTCTTCATCTGGAGAAACTTCTTCAGAAGAGTTTAAATGGGTGCAAAATGAGGCAACGGCCTATCCTATAGGGGTGTCCCAAAATGGAGCATTGGGACCATAATCCGGATGGGTAGTATCATCAACATGAACTTCTATGGGAGAATGGAATGAGGTATTTCCCCGAGAAGGTTGTTGGACCAAGGGAGTCAAGTGTGAAGAATATAGTCCTCCACTTTATGCAACCACATTATCTCCCACTTGGGAGGTGGTAGCAACTCCTTGGTCGATAGCTTCCATTGGATTTTCTCCTAAACCAGGAATAAAATCAGGTGGCAAGCCCCGTACTCTTCTGGACTATCTTAGCTCAGCCAGTTTGTACAGATCCTATCTAACCTAGGGTCTGAAAAACTAGAAAACACACCAAAAATTTCCCTACATAAGCTATAGGTCAAACAAGCACACTTAAAATGACAGGAGGAGTTCAGATAGTCAGGTCTCTCACCAGGATTGTCAAGAAGGTGCCACTCATGATATACCTCTAGGGTACGTTCGTAGTAATCTCCCCGAATGTTGTTTTCAGTGTATGGATCAAAGAAAGATGGCCAAAGGGCTTTTCTCAGATGGATAAGGTATCCTAGTGGGGTCTCCCGATATACTCAAGGTACGTGGGAGCTCGAATCAGTAGTAGTGTTGTCTAATGCATAACCATACACAAGGGGCCTTTTGATATACAATCGAGTACGTGAAGTACCTTTCTATATACCTCAAGGGTACGTGAAAGGTCGTTCGATATACCGACGGTACGTGGAAGAACCGCACGAGTCCCGGGATGTAATGCAGACAAATAATGACAGCTCCTATGCTTAACGACGCCCGAACACGTCTCTAACCTATCACTCCAATTGCAATGTAAATTTTAACGTATAACTATTATTAATTTTAAAGTGGATGATTAGGTGAATGCATGGTGTTTTGACAGAAAAAGTAAAACCATGCAATATGCGTATGCAAATATTTCACTTTACCGTTCGGTATGCCTACCTACGGGAGG
>LPNX010782590.1:921348-1002869 GCA_001517045.1 Pseudotsuga menziesii
ATAAGTCTAACTTAAAACTACCATATTTTTATTTTGATGAGATAGTACTAAATGCATAAGAGACAAAAGAACATAAAGAGCCTGAAAGCTTGTAATTCCAATCAGAGATCCAATGTCTAATGCTCAATGATGATAATCTAATCTCAGTCAAAAAATTTCTTTTTTAAAGGAGGAAAAATAAGTTCTCTATGAAAACAAGAAATGAAACCAAGACGCTAATCAAATGTTTTTCTTTCAGTCTATATAACAAAGATGAAAAGAGATCTTACTAACACCCTAAGCTTTTCAAAAAATGAGAAGTCCTTTCACAATCACAACCAACAAGCACAGAAGTGAATGACCAATCAATAAGCCTAATCTAGATTTTCAATTTTCCAATCAAACCAATCTTTAACCATAAAATTTCAAACCACAAGCATCAGATTCTAACACACAAGCCTGACAGTGCAGGGCTGAAAGCAAAATCAACTCAATTTTTTTGCAAAAAATGAGAAAAACTGGTCTTGGAATAAGGCCTAACTAGCACTGCGCTGCAGGGGTCTTGACAGAGTAGTTCTGGACTAGCACTACTTCTTGCCAACAAGACTCAGGCGGTGGCACCACGTGCTACTAACTAGGTTCAGGCGGCGGCACCGCTTTTCGCCAATTGCATAAGAGCGATTCCCTGTATAAATCCGAAACACAAAGGAGAATGACAGATCAAGTCAGAAAAAGATCAGATCAAGGTAAAAACTGATATATTGAGAGTAAAAAAGAGCATAAAAGGTCGAAATAATTCAGATCTAGACAGATCTGGAAGTTTCAAACCAAAATTCACTGAGTTAGATAGCAGAACTGACTGGAGAGAGTTGGAGATGGAACCTAGATTCAGATAAGATTTGAAGAACTAAGGAAGATCAGATCAACTGATATATATATCTAGTCCCCAGTGGAGTCACAAGATTTGTAAGCAGGAATATTTCACCTTCTGCGAACAGAAGTTGTTCCTCTCGTCTGAACGGTTCAGATCCAGAACAAATGATTGAATGACAAAGGATGAAGACCTACCCTGGATGTCGTAGACACCTGGAATGTTGCTTTGATAGTAAACCTGTGTACCTGCAACCAAATCAAACATGCAAACGCATCAAAGATACCAGAACATCATCTACTTATCCATGTTAGTGACTAAGGAATCTAACAACATTTACATGTGAAATCAAAACAACAATAATGTGGGACGGAAATCAGCTTTGCATTAAGATGAATGGAGAAGTTTACAACCAATTAAGCCTTAGTGTCGACATGCATCTTCATGAAACCAACACTTCATCCCCATAAGCTCCAACTTTGCTCTCAATGCTCTCAAATGGCTTGGGCCAAGTGGTCAATCCAACAGCATAACAATACCTCTATAATTCTCCCCCTCAACCATGGACATGAGCTTGTATTTATAAGACTCAATGGATAGGAATGGTTGAGATATTTGTGGATGAGGTGGCTTCTAAGATCCTATGAAGAGGGATCTCGAGCTAAACTGACCCACAATGTTAAGGATAAGGGAGGACACGAGGCTCATGATCTAGAAGCCTCGAGAAACTTCTCTTTTTCCAATTTTACCCAGGGTACCGCTTTTCTTCTCTTATGACAAAGTGGTTTAGGTTAGAAACTCTTATGGACCAAAGGCCATAGGCAATGGCACCGCTTATTGCAAACAATATACAGGCGGTGCGAGCAAGGTACCGCTCATGGTTAACAAGGAAAGCGTGGTGCTGAGTATTTTCATGAACGATTGACAAACAACATGGGTCTCCACTCCAAGTGCTGGGATTAAGGGAAAATATGTAAGTCAAGGGTCTTATCACATGGTGGTGATAGGATTTGGGTATAACAGACCTCCCCAAGAACCTCCAACCAACAAGCCTCGACCCAATTAACAATCATCTGCAAAGAAAAATTCCTATCAATAACTTGACCTACTAATGAGAAATTCGTCATCTTCTCAATCTAATATGAGCCTATATCCTCCCCCAACACATAATTGTATTCGAGCCATTTTTTTACCAAGGTTTTCTGTTGATTTGAAGCACCCTTGCTGCCGACCCTCCCTTCCACTCTGCTGCTAGCCCTAGATGCAAGACAGCCTTTCAAGGATGGGATCGAGTGGCCATGAGGGTTCATTATTTCATGTGGTCGAGCCACAAAAACCTGAGTCTCCACCCTCAAACCCCTGCCATCTAAGATTCCCACATAGAGGTCACCAACTTTCCCATCCTCGGTCGTTTCCCGACCAGTACCGTCTTCCCGAACGCCTCTAAAAAAACCCCTTCCGATGCAGAAGGATCCACTGGTCCCAGAAAACCTGGCCCTAAACCTTCAAAAAAATCCCCTAAAATATCAAAGGGCTCCTCTAGAAATATTAACGTCATTGGTGAAGAAAGTAATAGGGTAGATGGAGAAAAAACCTCTGCATCGAAAACAGTTGTGGGTAAGGGTGAAAGGCCCTCGATCCAAGTTGGTGAGGCCTCCACATTTGCTCGAAACCCTCCACCCGTCTCATGCCAAAATATTCCCTCCTACAAGTGTTCACTAGTGTAATCAACCAGCTCTTCATCCGCCATAGCACTCAAAACAAGACGGAAAAGTGAAAACCAGCAGTAAAAACAGGAATGCAGTAAAAAAAAACCTTACCCCAGGTAAAAACACAATGTCAGATAACCAGAACTTACACCCAAATAACCACACTGACCAGGACCTTCAACCCCGCCACATTGTACACAAAATTGTGAGCCACGTCATGTGGTAACCACCGATCACCGTCATTGATCTCTGATAGGTCAGAGCTCCGCGGCATGCTAACTAGGAGAGGTTTGCACCTTGGGATATATATATATATATATATATATATATATATATTATTTAACAATATGAATAATATATTATATATTTTTATAAATGGTGGAATTTTAGGGGTTTTACAAACATGTATGGTGCAACTCAAAAGTGGGAATGAGTGAGGTTGATAGGTAGGATTTACGTGAAATGAGGTAGGCAGGAGTTACGTTAGAGGTATGTATGCATGAGAGAGAATTGGGAAGGTTGCAGGTGTGGATTGGGAGATGAGGTGAGAGTGAGTGCACAGGTGGGGAGAAGGTAGATGAGTGTAGAGGAGCGCGAGTTGGTGGAAAGAGATGGCATGAGGTGGATATGTGGATGGCGTGGGATGAAGAGGTAAATGCAAGAGGATTGGGAAGATGAGAGAATTGAGAGAATTGGAGGGTGGCTGAGAGAATTGGAGGAATGTGGGGAGGCGAGTGTGAGGGATCCCTGGAAGGAATTGGATGGAGTTGTGGTGCGTGGTACAAGGGGTATGAAGAATGGTAGGCATGGACAGGATGCAAGTGGATATGTGATCAAAAACAGCGCCAAGTGGAAGGCAATGAAAATGGTGTGGAGTTTGCGTAGGAAGTGGTCTACGTGGAGGGAATGGAAGGACAAGTGTATGCACAAAGGTGTATGCGCAGAGTTGGAAGTGTGTTGTATAGTGTAGGATAAAACACATGGGAGGATTTGAACAATGATATGGAGGTGGAGAGCAGGGTGGGAGGGCTGGCATGGGAGAGATAGGTGAGATGAGAAGTGGGGAGAAGCTTGAGCAATGTGAAGGGATGGAGAGATGGGTGATGTTGGTTGGTGTCGAGGAGGTGCATTGGGAGCAGCAGAAGAAAAATTAATGAAAGGATGAAAGGATGAGGGAGTGCAACTTGAGAGTGGAGAGTGGAAGTAATGAGGAAAATGGAGTGGAAGATGGGAATCTGCAGCGATGAGCATCGAAGCGGAATAATGGGGAATGGGATGAGCAGCAGAGCGAAAGAATGGGGAATGGAACATGACATTGAATGCACAGGGTTCAAATGGAATAGCAAGAGCAAAATTCTCTGATACCACTTGTATGGATTCATCCTTAAATAATTATCATAATTGATAATAGATATTTATTTATTATTGAATTGATGATTTTATTACATTGACATGTTTACATTATATATGGAAGCTAACATATGAATGGTCGGACCCTCAAAAGAGGTGACCTTTGACCATTAATACTAATTAACCTAATTGTTAATTAATTAATAATAATAGTAATATACATATTTAGGGATATTACACAATTGGTTAATTTATTTTATCTTTGTAACACACTAAGACTCAGATTTGGGTTTTCTGAACTTGTCTATTAATCCTACCCAAATTTGATCTAATGTTTTCTATGGGACTCATGTCGAAACCACATAGAATTTCATGTGCCAATCGAACGCACAACCCCTAAGGGTTGTGATCATTTGGGATTTCTTGATGGCTTCATCTTGGACCTATCGCACAGTTCACATGCCTTCGCATAGAAACCAATGTTGTTCAAGGTCTTCTAATTCATTTCCATTAAATATAGGAAAATTTATATCATTCCTGGACATTGTATTTGTTCTTGGTACTCCTAGATTAAAAGTTTGACTAGTGCGAGTCCCTTGTTTGTTATTCCCACTATTATTGTTACTTTGATTAACAAAACCATTGGGTGATGAGTTTTTATATCTTACCTCTGGGGATGTACGTAAATTCATAGGTATGTCGTACTCATACTCTGGATTTGGGTCTTCTTCTTCTTCTTTTTAAGATATAGGTTGGTATTCCTCTTCCTCATTGCAAAAACCTTTGTCAAAGTGCGATGCCAATTTGCAGTCCTATCCTCTGGTTGTACTGCAACTTCCTCTTTTGGTCACAGTCCTTCTTCTCTTTCTTGACCGAAATATTCTCCCACTTCTTAGACGTCTACCTTCTAGTTCTATCTCGCTATCACTAGGAAACATCTCAGGTTACTCTGCTCAATTTTCTCAAACTTCTCTTGTTACATATCCCATGTCTTCCGGCACAAATATTTATTCATCAGAATCCATTCTCGGGATCCCTTTCTCACATACGAGCATCTTGATCCAAGTCTTTAAATATGTTAGGTATCGTCCTTTAGGTATTTGGAAAAATTCTTTATCAGTCTCACTATATGAACTTATAGTGTCAAAAACAATTTCAGTGATGTATCCTTACAAAATACTGTCAACTTAGAATTCAACAACCCTAGATAAAGGGTTGTTAATGCTTTTAAGCCGCTGAATCAAATGAGGGCTCCACTCTATTGGTTCTCCTTCTTGAAAAATTTTCTCCTATGTTGTAAACTTTAGCAACCATTCATACAACACAATGGGAAATTCACTAAAGAAAATATCATGAATATGGGTATGAAGGTATCACTCCAATCACTTTGTTGGGTTTAGTCTAGATCCTTCATTTTCTTCCCGTGCAAACTCTAGTCCCTTAAAATCCACCCCATCTTGAATTTCCAACTCTTTCGAGTGCCACAACATATCCCCACCAAAATTATTCATGATCCCAACAACAAAACCATTTTTTGGTGAGCCTCCGGTAGAACCAGGTTTAGACACCTCATTCGTTAACAAAGCCCAAGATATTGGACCAACAAAGCAGGAACTAGTCGGTAACACCTACAATGCAGATGTAGTATCACCCTATATATCTATTGGGAACTGCTAGAACCATGTTTCTGCAGTTATGTGAGGATTTTCACCCTTATAGTACTTCTCAAATCACTCAACTGAAGCTGAGAATTATACTTCAGGTTCTTTGTTTATTCATTCAAGATAATGGTCTAATCATCTATTGACACACATTGCAGTATTTTGACATAAAAACCTTATCACAGATTCAATATATTAGCGGTGCAACACACACACACACACATATATATGGGTTTACTCATAAACAGACATTGTGCAACATATTCAGATCCACTTGTTCACAACATACATGCATTCGACATAAACCTAATTATCAAATACATACAGAGACAAAATTTAAAATGGAAACCCATCCGCGAAAAAACACAAAGGTGCTCTTCAACTGGCATGAGAAATAGGTTAGCACCTTTGGTCTGCACACTAAACTTGTAGACTCTTCTTTAGATATCTTTTACAGTTCATACAGATCTCTCTCCTCTCATGTGCTTTGGTTTTGAGTTTATGTATTTCTTCTCTTCTTCTCTCAATTATCAATCTGCACACAATCTAGATCAATTCCCAACTAAGCATCTCTCTTCCTCTCTCAACTATTGATCCACACACAGCCTGGATTGATTCTCGAGCTAAGAATCTCTCTTCTCCTCTCTATTATTGATCTGCACACAACTTGGATCGATTCTTGAGCTAAGCAGTTCTCTTCTCTCTCAACCTAGACCGTCACTAACGACAATGAACAGCCCGATAACCAACCAATGATAAACCCCCACACAACTTTGTTTCTCCCTTTTAGATTCTATTACACGTCTTAATCAAATGACTCTTTTCTATTAGCTGAATGGCTGTCATTTTTATTTTCGTACATTCAGTCACAACTGAAAATAGGCACTATCGACCCAAAATACAATTATTCTTTATTACTAAAAGTGTTCTTTATTCAAGTAACTCCTTACCCACGATCAGTCGAATTGTTCTTTTCAACAACTCTATTCTTCTTTTGTCGTGGTTCCTTCTGTCATAGCTCTTCTTCTGTCACAGTATCTTCTTTCATCATGATTCTTCTTCCATTACAACTTCCCTTCCTTCACAACTCTTCTTCCATCGTGATTCTTCTTCCATCCCAGCTCTTCTTTCTTCACAACTCTTCTTCCTTCACAGCTCTTATTCCTTCGCAGCCTCCTTTTTGTCTTGCGATCAGAATCATTATCTTCTTGAGCAAAATTTGGGTTGAATTATGCCTAGATTTTCCTAGGGCCAACACTATACAACTAGCATCACAATCAACTTGGAATACTTTGTCAAAGTCTGGAAAAGCTTAAACCAGTCTATTAGTAACCTTCTTTTAATAACTCGAATCCCTTTTGTGTGGTAGCACTCCATTTGAATTCCTTTTTCTGCACGCAAGTCGTTAATGGTACACATGTCCCACTGAAATTATGCTCTTAGGAACATGCCACTCCAATATTGGCTCCACTTTTTCGAGGGCCATATTTAAACCTTTTTGAGAAATGAGAAACCCAAGAAACATTAGTTCCTCCTTTATGAAAGTACGAGCAACTTCTCTTGCTTCATCCTTTCTAATACATGTCTCAATTGTTTAAGGTGTTCCTCTTTTGTCTTGTTGAAAATTGAAATTTCATCTAAGTAAACCACCATGAATATACCAAGATAAGGCTTCAACACTTCATTCATCAATCTCATAAAAGTACTTGGAGCATTTGTTAAACCAAATGACATAACCAACCATTCATAAAGTCCTTCCTTTGTATTAAATGTTGATTTCCACTCATCTCCTTCATGAATTCTTATATGATGTTAACTACTTTTCAAATCAATTTTAGTGAAATACCTTACTCCACTCAAGCAGTCCATGAGATCATCCATTCTTGGTAAGGAAAATCTATACTTAATGGTTATCTGGTTGATAGATCTAGAATCTGTACACATCCTCTATTCTCCCCATTTCTTAGGTGTGAGTGCAACAAGTACTGCATATGCACTCAAACTCTCCTTGATTAACCCTCTTTCTAACAACTCATGCACTTGTACATTTAACTCCTCATTTTCAACTCATGTCATCCTATGCGGGGATTTATTTGGTAAACTAGATCCAGGAATGAGGTCAATTTGATGACAAATGCTTCTCACATGTGGCAATCCTTTTGGAATCTCTTAAAAAATAACGTCCTTAAATTCACACAACATTGTTTCTACTTTTATTGGAATATCAACTCTCTTCTCATCTTGAATCAAACCCTTAGATAAGATAGAAAAACAACAATTTTTCTTTCTTTCTTCCTTCAAATTTTTTTTTGTTGAACATAGCATTATCCTCCTATCAATATTGTCTTCCTTCAAAGGAATCATCAAAGTTTGTTTTCCATCCTTTTCAACTAGAAAAGTATTCTTAACTCCATCATACGCAATATTTCTATGACACTGCCAAGGTCTACCCAACAATAAATGAAAAGCATCCATTGGTACAACATCACATAACACAATATCATGATAATTTCCAATCTTAAAATTAATTAGACACTATTTAGAGACAGTGACATGGTGCCCCTTTTACAACCATGAGACTCTATATGCCTAAGGGTGTGGTCTACAATTCAATTTTAATTTCTCTGTAATTTATGTTGACACAAAATTTTCAGTAATTCCTCCATCTACAATTAAAGAACAACACTTACCTCCAATTTTTCATCTAGTCCTGAAGATAGACTTCCTTTGGTCTGCTTCTTTTATCCCTGCCTGGTTTTCTGGTTTCAATAGAATTTTTTGAAACATTAAGCTCCCTCTAGCTTCGAGTTGAGCTACGTCCATATTGTCTCCAACTATAGATACAGTAGTGCTTTCAGCTCCTTAAGCAACATGAGCTCTATTTTCTGGTCTCCTTGTAGTATGCAGGATTTCGGAGCATTCATAGGATTTGTTTTCTAGTGTTTGGAATTTGTAGCAAATCACTGGTGATCTCCCAACTCCTCTACCTATGGGGTTTGTATTCCCTCTATAACTCCCTCTACCTTTATAGGACTCATTATTTCTTCTAAACTTCTAGGTTGCAGCCTTTTCACTGCCACTTTCTTCCACCTTAGTTCCACTACTTTGTCCTCTTCTTGAGATATTTTGGGCCCCTGCCTCTAATAGTTGCCCGAGTTCCTTTAACAATTGAATTCTTCTTGGACAATTTCTCTTCTTCCTTCAAAGAAAGTTGGTATGCTTCCCCCGCTGTCCTAATTCGTACAATACTCATCTCATATTATATAGCATATCTCATTCCATTAATATACCATGTTACAACTCCATCTCCTTCATGACTGTACCCATATCTAATAGACAACCTATAAAATTCTTCTATGCACTCCTTAATAGTCATTTCCTTTTTCCTAAGATTATGTAGCTTCCTATACAAATTTAGAGTATAATCAACAGACATAAATTTACCTTCTAATTTAGCTACCATTCTGTCCCATTTTTTTTGTCTTTTTCCTTTCTCTGTCTTTCCAGTTTCACAATACCCCACCATAAGGATGCATGCCCCTTCAACTTCATGCAATCCATATTCACTCTTTTAGGGTCCTCAATCTATCCCATGTCAAAGAATTTTTCCATGTCTCTAACCCAGTCAATCAACTCTTATAGGTTCAAGCTTCCTTAATAAGTAGGTGTCTCCATTTTTTGTTTCCCCCTGAAATCTATTAGGGCCTTAATAATTATTTTTGCTATGCCTTTAGCTGCCTCAGCTTCTTCTTGTGAATCTTCACCTTCCACTTCCTCATCACTCACATCGTGAGATTTAGTTGCACTCCTCTCCTCTGAACTGTTTCTATGGCTTCCAATCTTGCTTGGATAGATCTCAATGCATGAGTCTTATCATCTACAACACCACCTCGTTGACTTCTACCTATCCAATTCACATTAAATGATCCTCTATTTGCGATAATTTCCTCTGTACAATTTACCCTCTTTACATTTCTACCCAACAACCCTCTTTGTTGGAACTGTAAAATCTTCCTAGAACAATTATGCCCAACTTTTCTCTCAGCTGGAACTATTCCCTTCAGCAAGACAAACCTGGCTCTGATACCAAACTTGGTGCAACCCTGCCGGATTTAAAACAACTATATACCACGTGAATGCAAATATTGAAATGCATAGCAGAATTCAAACACATCAACCATTTGCTTAAACAAGGACACCATGAAGATTTCTCTTCTTTCAATTAAAACTCAGAAATTGTAATTTACATCTAGAGGCCTTGGGGGAAGACCGTCATTATCAAATTTACAGAAAAAATAGAAATTTCATAACTATCCTCATGGTCTTATCCTCACACATGGTTTACATTCTTTCACAAAATTCAAAACAAGAAATTTTATCTCCTTGGCTACTCTTGTTTTCGTTCTTTCTTCTCTACCTCTCATGCAGACTTCTTTGTTCCTTAACAACCAAAACTATGTTCTCCCACAATGCACGTCCCCAATATTTTCTTCTTCATGAGTGGTTAAGATTTACTCCTATTTTTTTTTGTCGATCCCTAGTGGATGCTCTTGCATCAGTAATCAGCACCTAATTACTAAATTTCAACATTGCAACACTTTTTAATCTTTTCATAGGTGTCACAAAGTATTGAGCCTCCTCATCTGTTTGATAGTTGTGCATCTGCATGGTTATTGTTCACAAGTTAACCAAAGTAGCCTATTTTATACGAGTGTTTATGCTAAAAAATAGCTTTGGATGTTGTCAAGTAGTTTCCAAAAGAATCACAAAGTTGCATAGGGTATCAATTTTGGGGTGTAATCTTTATCATGACTAAAAGAATAAACTCCATAATGTCACTAGAAAATGAAGCTCCAACTCAATCTTAAAATCTTATTCAAAATTTAACAAGTAATTAAAAAAATATTAAAATAACACATTTATTCTTCTTATTTCTTAAAAAAATATAGTTTCATTTCACCGAGAGAAGCGGGGTGCTCTCCAACCGAGTATGGGGAGATCCTGTCACATTATGCTAGCCGACATAAATAAAAAATATTAAAAAATGAAAATATAAATTACATATGGACATAAATATTAAAAAAAAATAAACTGGCATAGATCCATTTTAAACCCAGATCTATCAAGCACCAAGAGAGATCCAAATGGTAAAAATATGTATACCTCGAAGAATTGGATCCCTCTCAATGCTTGATAAATCCAGGTTTAAAATAGATTTATGCTATTTATAAACACAAAATTTTATTTTTTATATATAATCTTATCTCACATTTTACAATCTTCCAAAATACACCCACACTTAAATCCATATACATATATAAAAATAAATGTACTCCCATCCTTTTTCATGTTAAAATATTTCAAATTAAAAAAAAAAATCAAACAATAAAGATGCTTATGGATTGTATGGTTGAGAAGATTTAACAATTCATTATTAAATCTTCATGGAACCCATTTACTCCTTTTTGAACAAACAATTTGTACTCACATTACCTCACTTTATTATGCTTAGTATAATAACTACAAACTTGGGGAATCGTATTGATTGAGCTCCACTTTTGGTATGTCTAGTATAATAATTGAAAACTTTGGATGATTTTCAAACATATATTCCGTGAGCATAACTCACTGGCAGATGGCCTCTCCAAACAGGCTCTGAAATTGGATATGGGATATGGAACCTTCTTTGAATCATTGGATGGAATGGTCATAGATCATGGCCAATTTGTGCTTTTTTAGTGTTGCTGGGTCTCATTGTTTTTCAGCATTTGATTTATTCTTCTATGTCTGTCATGTATGAGACTTTTCAGCCAGCAAGTTTTTCTCAAGAATGTCTATTTGTTGATCACCTCCGATCTTACTCAGCATATTCTGACCTGATTTATCAGGGATGATGAGAAAAGTCTGCTATGATGAGACTTTATATTTCATTCTTCTGGATGGTTGTTTGCAGGCTCGTTTCATTTTATGTCTATGTGTTGATATGGTCTGGATGGTTGTTTGCAGGCTCGTTTCATTTTATGTCTATGTGTTGATATGGTCTCTTATATTTTCTCTCTGTCAAGAAAGATGGTATATGTAAATGATGTCTTTTGATTCCTATGAATAACAAAAACTGGTATGTTTTCCTCTGAAAAAAAAAATTGAAAACTTTGGCAACTTTATTGATTGAGTTCTGGAAATCATAAAGGATGTGTACGAGGCTTTTACTTTGTGTATACTTTGTGTGAGATTATTTTTTTTATTGATGTTATATTTCGAGATTGGTATTTATATATTAAATTGATGTTTGGCTAAATTAGATTGTATTTTATTAATTTAGCTAAATATAAATACGTATTTGCAAAGGAGAATGAACTATCTAAACAAGTTGTATAGATATAGTTATAGTCAGTATTGTTGAAATTGTATTTTATTAATTTAGCTAAATATAAATATGTATTTGCAAAGTAGAATAAACTATCTAAACAAGTTGTATATATATTGTTAGTATTGTTGAAGTAATAGAAATATGTTTGTTTTTTTTGTTAAAATGTTGTTATGAAGAAGTAAAAGGTTTTTTTTTAAACAAGAATTAAAGAAATTTGTATAGAGTTAAAAAAAAGTTGAGCACAACCATACTTACAAAAAAGATTCCAAGGTTGGGATGTAAGAGGTGGAATTCGCTCTGCAACTTTTTCCTTGAAGGAGTTTAGGGTTTGTTAGCTTTGCCATGCTTTCGGGTTTACAGTACTGGCTCGGGGTGCTTGGTATTTTGTGTGGATGGTATTTTTGGGGCTCGACTAGGGTTGTATTACTGTCTGTTTGCTGTAGGTTTTTATTTCCTTGTGTTCTTGTCTATTTAGGGTTTTGCTGGTTTGACTAGTGTGACAAAGAAGTTTGGTCTCTCTTCCACACTTCTGGGTGAAGTAACGAAAATCATGGCGAACAAGGAGGATTCGAATGCGATGGGTGTTGTTGTGTCTTCTCTGGCTGAGACAGGGGGGTCCTATTATTATGAATGACCTAGCATCTGTCCCTACATTGGGAGTTTGGCTTGTCTCGGATTTTCTCGAGCGGTTACCAAACCCTTTGGTGAATTCTCAACTAGGGTTTGCATACCTGGCTGGTGATGCGAATGAATTGGATTTTTTGGTTTCCTTTGGGCCTGCTGGCAGGGTTATTGAGGATTTGGTGGATTTTGGGTGTGGTGGCATTGATTTGGATCCTACAGTGTCTCTGCACATTGTTACATCGGATGACCTTACCAGGGTTTTATACCCTGGTCAGGCAGAGAGGGTTTTTAAACCTCGGTCGGTGATTGTCCCTTCCTATTTCACAGTGGGTGATTTTTTTGTTGCTGGGTCTGATCAAGATCCATATCGGCGTTTGGTGGTGGGTGACATTATAGTGGTTCCTTTCTTTTCACAAGAGGGTGTCCTGGGAGGATCTTTGGTTGCGGTTGAGGTGAACAACACCAAGGTTGATTCACCCCTTTCTCTTTCTAAGGAAGCCTCGGATTGGAGAAAATATTTGTGCAAGAAACTAAACTGTGTTAAAGCTAGGGCTCACCAAGATTCTTTGGTTTTGAGGGTGGATGTGCTAATGGATGATGCAGTGGATTTATATGAAACTATGGTGGTGGGGAGGGCCCATGGAAGGCATTTTGGCAGGGAATTTCTCAATAGGCGAGATGTGGATCAGAGGGGAGATTTTTTGTCTCCGTTGAACTTAAACAAGGTTCTGGCTAAAGATTGGTTCTCATTCATCTTTGACTCTCGGGAGATGGCAGACAGGGTTCTTGGTCTACAATGTTGCATGGATGGAATTCCATTGTTTCTGAAGTGATGGGATCCACTCTTTTATGCTAAAATAGAGAAGGTGGCATTGGAACCTTTGTGGGTTTAGCTGCCTGGTTTACCTATGCACCTTTGGACGGCTTCCCGCTTTGCTACGATTGGGAATTTTCTAGGATAGTTTGTTGCTACAGATTTTTCTTTTCAGACTTTGGAAATTATGATGGTGGCCCGGATTTTAGTTAATATTGAGCTTAAACTTGGGATTTTGAGGGACATACAAATCAAGACATGGTTGGGTACTTTTTCACAAATTTTGGAGTATGAAGGTGTCCCCTTCCGGTGCCACCATTGTCATGCATATGGCCATATGTTGGTTTCCTACCCTTTACCTTTTCGAGCAAAAGCCCAATTTTTCGGTGATCCGTCTCAGGTGAAGTCGGGGTTGTCCAAAGTTCCTTCTCATATGGGGGAGGTGTAAGGAGGAAACTCTCCATGCATTAGAGTGCGGGAGCCTGGGGTTGAGGCGGTGCCATCAGTTTCAGCCGGTCTTGTTCATTCTGTTCCTACTACTGAGGGTACAGATGGTGAGACTACTATTGCTCCACGACTGAACGTTATCGCAACTACTTCGGGTATGTTTTCTACTTGTTCATCCTCTCAATTTTATTTTAAATTAAATACTTGTTTGGATGATTCTGTGGTGGTCTCCTCTCCTTTTGACAACTCTCCCCTTTTTTCTGGTGCGATACCCTGTTCGATTCCTGGGGTGAGTTCTTTTTTTTCTCCTTCTATTGTTTCTAGTGAACCATCATCTTCTAGCACCTCTGAGGGGTGGAGCATCCGATACAATCTCAGAAATCGAGAGGTGTTAGAAGAGGACTCCTGGGTTAAGGGTTTATCTGTAATTTCTCGTGGTTGTTCTTATTTGAGGAGTCATGGGATAAAATCACACTTATCGCGTGCACAAGAGCATGATTTGATGGATGTGGCGTTGGGGAAACAATATTCTCTCAATTGGGTACTTGGAGTAGTGAAATCCCAAGATGGGGTTTTCACGTGAAGATGTTGTCCTTCAACTGTTGTGGGTTGGTGAACCCCTCTAAAAAATAGTCTCTTCGGTGTTTGATTGAGTTCAATCACCCTGATGTGGTTCTTCTTCAAGAAAATTTGGGCTTGAATGAAGATGTTTCTTGTATTTTAGAAACGTCGCTTTCAGGATGGAAGTTTGTTGCAGTGGATGTGTGTGGGAATTCTGGTGGTTTGGCCTCGAAGTGGAATTTGAAGAGTTGTTGTTGTGATGGTATGTGGAGTTTTTCCTTTGATATTGGTATGGATCTTTATGATGCAAAACTAGGGAAGGTGATGACTATTCTGAACATATATGGACCTTATGTGAATAGGGTTCCTTTTTGGAATTCTCTTTTAAACAAGGATTGTGTCACTAATCGGGAGGTGACTTTTATCTCTCCTTAGGATGTGCTGAGGTTTGGGGACTTAAGGCAGTTCTGGATACCCTGACAACTTTTTTTATTAAATTCTTTGCACAAAATGATCTGCTGAGTATTGACCCTATAAATATTTCTCCAACTTGGCAGAATAAGAGGACTGGCAAGAATAGGATTTCCAAGAGATTGGACAGCTTCTTGGTTGCGAATCGATTGGTCTTGGAGTGTGATTTGGTTAGTCAATGGGTGGATTGTGGGGGGGAATCTGATAATTGTCCTATTTTATTTGATATTCAGGGAAGGAGTAGGAAATCTCCCAGTCCTTTCAAATTTAATCCTGAGTGGTTAAAAGATCCTTCTTTTTGTAAATTGGTATAGGATTTGTGGATTCCCATTCCTTTTGGGTCTTGGGATTTTGCAGGGGTCCTCTTTATGGATAATCTTAGTAGAGTAAAACAAACTACTATTACTTGGTCCCATGCAAAATGATTGCGTGATGAACAGGATCTTCGTGACTGTGAACTTTTTCTGGATCAGATTCTAAATAGGATCGGTTTGGGATTCCTTGATCAGGTGACTAAAGATTAAGTAATTTCATGTGAAGATTGACATCGGAGTATTTTGGGGGAAAAAGAAGCTGCGTGATGATTAAAAATCCGAGCTCTTTTGTTAACATGTGGGGATGAAAATACAAAATTATTTCAGGCTTTTGTGAAGGGAAGGAAATTATCCAATGCCATTTGGGAACTCAATGAAGATTAGGGTGATCCAGTCTCTTCTTTTGATGGTTTGGTTGGTTTGGGGGTTCGACAGTTTGGATACTTATTTACAGCTCCAACTGGTCCGTCTCTTGTGGAAATTGTTCGAGTTGCTCATTTTTTTCTTAGTTTTGTGGATGATAATGATAATAGGATTCTCATGGCGGTAGTTACTCATATTGAATTACTTAAAGTTCTCCACTCCTTCCAAAAGGATAAAATCCCGAGACTGGATGGGTGGCCTGTTAAGTTCTATCTTGGTTTCTTTGATCTTGCGGGGGGTGATTTATTGAAGGCTGTTTTAGAGTCCAGACTATCTAGTCATGTACATGGGCCTATAAATACAACTTTTATTGCTCTTATTCCTAAAAAGGATAAGCCTGAAAATTTTGATGTTTTTTTGTCCTATAACTCTCTGTAACTGTCTTTACAAAATCATTGCTAAGGTTATTTCTGGGAGATTAAAAGTTATACTTTCCCATTATATATCTAGTGAACAGTTTGGCTTTCTTGAAAATAGACAAATACATGAGGCTAGTGGAGTGGATCATGAAGGGATACATTATTTAAAGACTCGCAGGTTGAAAGGGGCGGTCATTAAAATTGATCTTTCTAAGGCTTTTGATCGGGTAAGATGGCTTTATATTCATATGTTACTTACACATCTGGGTTTCTGTTATGCTTTTATAAAATGTCTTATGGCTTGCCTTACTACAGTAAGCTTTGTTGTACTTATTAATGGTTCTGCTTGTCCTTTTTTCACTGTTGGACGTCATTTGAGACAAGGATGTCCTCTCTCTCCTTTACTCTTCCTCCTTGTGCCTAAAGGGTTGAGTCATTTCATATTTGCGGCCAAAGATATTGGATCCTTCAAAGGAATTCCTATTTCTGAGGTATTGTTTATTACACATTTATTGTTTGTTTATGATATCCTCATTTTTTGTGATGGTACTTGCCGGGATATTATTAAACTCAAAGAAGGTCTTCTACTGCTACAAATAGCTATTGGTATGTTAGTCAATCAGTGTGAACAATGGTTTTATAAGGAATTCTCAATCAGTGTGGACATTTCTTGTTCCTCTACACTATAAGTCACAAGCACAGAACAAAAAGACACAGCAAAGGCCTGCATGAGAAACCAGAAAAGACTAATTTGGACTGAAAAGGGTGAAAACCTACTCAGAAAAAAGGCAATAATCATAAAAGTAAGATGAATGGCTTACCTTGTTAACCGAAATGACTAAAAGGAGAGAGAAATAACCTTCATAGATGGAATGGTTACCAAAGTTCGTAGATTTGATTGGATCTGTATAAGATCTAACTAGATCTTCCCTAGATCTAACCGAATTTACTAATCCCCGGTATGGTCGCCAATTTTGTTATAAGGAATTCTCAACCAGTGCGAACACTGCTTGTTCCTCTGTAGTGTAAGTCACAAGCACATAACAAAAAGACACAGCAACACATCCTTTCCTTAAACAATCAAATTAAATAACATGAAATACAATATACCTCAACCTTATATCTCTTTGTCTTTTCTCCAAAATCCCTTGCAATGGTTCAATACCTGCAAAATAGATCAAAAGACAAACAGACAAGATGAGAGCATCATGATAAATTGATTATTTATATCATTGATCAAGGAGTCTGATAATATCTAATTAAAATCAATACATCAAATATAGGAAATGGGAATGTCTTTGTATTAATTATGAAAGAGAAAGAAGTACAACCAAGCCTTGATGTTGATGGCTTCAATCTCCACAAGAACATCTACAATCCTCTATAGCTATGAATATCTCTCCAAACATAAGCCAACCCTACTTTCCCTCTGATTCAGACTTCAAACTAACAACATAAGGATACTTTTCTTGGCCTCCTCCCACTCACATCATGAAGGCTCCATTTATAGGCCTAGAACCCATGAGATGAATTGGAAAATGGATAGGATATGATCCCAAGAGGCGAGGGAGGTGAATGCCACCTCTCCCAAGCATGTAGGAACTGATTCCACGAAGTCTTCCACATGGAAGCTTCCAGAACCTTCTTTTTTCCTATTTTTTGACCATGAGCGCTCCTGGTAGAAAGGACATAGGCGCTGACCTAGGGTTTTGTCAAAGGAATAGAGCATCAGTGCTTTTTACTCCACGGTGAGAAGCACAGTCAGCACTCTGTGTAAAAGGCAGAAAGGCGCCAGCCCTCCAAGATATGGAAAAAAGATGACCAAGATGGCTAAGGTCAGGCTTTCTGAGAGGTTGAAAAGCAATGTAGAATTTCCATGAACCCTGATAGGAAATGTGGAATTTCCAGGTGCAACAGAATGCCCCCAAAAGTATGAAGCTAAAAGGGAGTGATAGGTGAAATAGTTTGCAAGATATTCTTCTGATACAAAGGCAAAGAGAGGTATACTCATAACTAACATTACGAGTAGCTGACTCTATCCAAACTAATCATAGTTGCAGACCAATCACTGCAGATCTATAATGATGACCACGTCATGGCTATCAATAATACACTGTAGATCCATGAATAATTTTTATAGGAGGTAGGACATAGCTACAGAACATACAAAGTAGATCCATGTCTCTTAACCTCAAATACGGAACACAGCCACCAAACATACAATGTGGATCCATTTTAAGACTCTAAATGATCTCCAAACGCAACCTAAGCATAGGCAATCATGATGGTGAAGCCTAAACATTTAGGGTCTTCATTCCAATCCCTAAATGATATGATCCTAACCATGTAAATAGATGTCTTAATGTTGAACATGGCAAAAATCACTTGATTACCAGTCATTGATGTCAACTATTAACAAGTGCGAGGGAAATCATCATTGATTTCAATGATTCCCAAGGTATCTCAGTACATATCATCGAATGTGAATAAAGGACTTGGAGTCAAACACGCAATGAGATCTTTCAATCAAGAGCCAATGATGTAAACTCATGTTGAAAGTGAGGTAACCTTCCATTAAGACATGCAAGCCCAAGGTAATCTTTTAGGTTTCTAGGTCTGATTCCTGGATAATTATTTGAAGTCGACAGGAATAGACTTGTCAAAGGAGGGCCATGATGATTCCCACATCAGTGATGCAAAACTAAGAACAAAAGTTGATTTGAAGTGATGATACTGACTCAAACATGACTGACTTTAGGGATAGGTAAAGTTACTGATGAGGTATTTTCTGGAAGAGATATCCTTTGAACAATTTGAAGCACAACAAATGACTTGGCAACATTGACTTGACGAGACCAGAACCAGGTGTAATGCAAGGAATATGATGAAGCATTCTTTGAATTGACTCAAAGGAGTCAGGTGACTCACAAAAGTGGATCGACTCGGAGACAAGGAGAACACCCAACTGTTCAAATATGCAAATGAAGATAGGTGCTATGTTCAAAGGTGGACTGTAGACTACTACCATAAATACAAATGAAAACCATTCCCCTTTCCCTTAATTCCCCCATGTCAAAATATGAGTGCCTCTTTTCATTTTTACGAGTCCAAAGAGGGTAGAAAACACTCGTCAAAGCTCATCAAATGACGAGTCCATTCTCATACTTTTTACGAACCTGAGAAAGGAGGGGTTCATTCCCAAATAGGATCTTTCGTCGTTTTATTTTACGAGTCTGAGGAAATCAAACTTGTTTGTCGTTTCACATTTAGAGAGTCTAAAATGACTAAGAAGACTCCAAAAATGTCCTTTTTCGTAAATAAGGCTAGCCGGTCTGAAAAAGAGATAACCTACCACCAACTAGTCAATCGTTCTGATTCTTTTACAAGCATGAATGTAACATGTTCGCTTGGCAATATTTTGTGTTTTTAAGGAGACTGAAAAGAGCTTAAATATAACTCTGTAACTGGGTTCCTTTTTCATAATCCACTTTTAACGAGTCTAAAAAAGCAAAAAAGTAGACTCGACACCTTTCTACTAGTATTTTAACGAGCATGCAAAAAGTGTATAACTCAACACTTTTTCATTTCAACTCCAAGCTTGAAAAAGACTAAAAGAGCCTACATTATAGCCATTATCCAATGTTGACCTGAAAAAACTCAAAAAACACATTAAAAGCCAATTTACCAAAACTATATAAAGTAAAAACTAAAAACTCACTTTCAATGAAATAATTTGGATTTCAAAATAAATAAATTGTAGTAAAATTTTGAAAACTTCCAAAAAATCTATAAATAGAAAGGGATGGTAAGAATTATTTACCATTGCAAGAGTTTGGTAGTTGGAGTGAGAGTGAGAGGCTTCCATTGGTGCTTTGGCAAGTGTTCCCATCCATCGTTTTCTTCAATCTTCTTGGAAGAGGTAAAGATCTTGATCTTTCCTATTTGCTTTTCAAAAGAAATGGCATTTGTTTATTCTTCCATTATTTATTTCATGTTCCAAAAATGATGTTTAATTTGTTTTAAAGCCAAGGGAGAGGGTGAATTAGGAATTTTGATTGACTAGGACTATTTTCGACCATCCTAGAGGGTTTGCTTGTTGTGTTAGAGGAAAAAAATTTGGGTCGTAGGGCCCTTTTGCCTTCAGATAGAGTGCGCAATGACACTCTGTCAGGCTGGGACAGACGCATCATAGGCACTCTGTCTACAGTTGACAAGCGTGCTCGTCGTCGGTGCTCTGCGAGCCAAAGGAGGCAGCATCGTCGATGCTCTGTCGAAAAATCCTACAGGTGTCACAGCTCCCTTATGTGGAGAAAACAAACCCTAAAGCCTTCCAAAAATTGTTTTATCATTTATATTGTTCAAATTTATTATTTACATGTCTTTCCTTTCAGCCATGATGATATTTTAAATATCAATTTTGTGTGTTTGCAGGTGCAATACTTCATTTCCACCATGGTCATTTGGAAAGAGAGAGAACATGAAGTTCCAGACTTCCAGGTTGTCAACGATCCAGCCACCATAGAAGCTCTACGAAACTACGGGCTCCTGAAGTACTTTAGAATACTTGGTATGAAAGCATATGTCCATTTATTGGAGTATATCATAGGGACGTGGGATCCTGACCAGGATCATTTCGTGGTGGGGATCCACACCCTACCCATAGAGATTGAGGACATCTACTTTATGACTGAATTATCTAGGAGAGGAAGTCCAATAGTTCTATCTGGGCCATGAGGAGGGGAGACCTCCTTAAATGACTTGATCGACCAATACTGTGCACTAGGTACGGAGCCACGGTCCAGAAAACTACGTATCCAGGCCATAGTGGATCGTCCTTTGAGGATAGTGGTATACACGATCGGAATGGTGGCAGGAACTAGGTCTGCCCATCTTACCACTAGATCACACATGTTGTATGATTTGCAGTGTATGGATCTCATAGTCTTCATGTAACGTCCCCAACCCTTTGACCGACGAAGAGGATGCTACCTATTTCTGCTATCTACTCGAGCTGCTATCCCCATGAACATACAATGATAAAAATTGAAATGCATTGAAGTAAAACATGCATAGATGCATAATTATTAATCATACATCAGAAGCAACTACATTCAATTCAAGCATTTAGCATGTTCATCATTTTCATTAAACAACAAATACAATTGCACATATGAAATAGACAAGAATACTTATCTTATGAGGAAGCTCGTCCCGCAACTAGCTATGTCACTGCAGCATTCCACCCAACCATAGGCTAGTGTGCTCCTTAATCTCTCAGCAACACTACCACCCCCGAGCTGGGCATGATTCCCCAATGAATAAGGAAACTAAACAGGCTCACACATAACCAAAGATATGTCAAGACTCAGTCAAGCCAACATAGTTGGGTTTATCAGACCAAGAGTACACATGAACACATGACCAAGCCAACAAGTTGGGTTTATCATGTTATCAGAAGATGGAAGCACTGTATGCTAAGCTAGAGAGCTCACCGAAGAGCTAAGGATGCCTTCACTAGAACTATATTGACTCCTAAGACATCATGTTATCTCCTCAAATAAATTAGTCAAATTTATTTTATTAAGAGGTAGAAAGTCATTAGGAAAAACTTTATTAAATTTTTTCAGACTCATTTTAATAAGTTCTAACTTGTAAATATTTTTTTAAAAACTTTGGAGTTAGTATTTTTTTCAAAAAACTCAAAACACTGGTTTCCATGGCTAATAATTGTTTCAAAATGATCTCAAAGCCATGAAAAGCGGACTTTCAGCAACTAAGACCGAAATTTTAGGGCGCTCCAAGCCACCGAAATTGGTGTTTTTACTATGAAAATTCATCATTTTCAAATGATGATTTTGAGCGACAGGAGAATCATTTTTCAAAATGGTCAAAAAATTTTTTTTATAACATGTCATAAAACAATAACCTCTCTCATTTTTCCTACAGGTGTCACATATTGGGACAATCAAATCCATCTTTGAGCCCTAAATTTCAGATCTCAGAATTCCCCTGTTTGACACATGTTTTTGAAATACATATGTCGGGAAGATGAAAATTAATCTCAAATAACTGAGAGAGGTGTTTTCTCATAACAAAACAAAGAAAAATAAACTCTCTTGGTTTTCTAAAATATGTTTTTATTTGATAGATATAGGTCAATCTCTGAGCATCATATTTCCAAAAATTTCTGCATTTTCCAGCCACCTCACAAATTCGGATTTGAGATAGGAAAAGAGGTTATCAGATCCATCTTTTGAGGATCTTGAAACTGATTTGTAAAGATTATTTAAGCTCATTTAAGAATCATTGTAAAGGTTTCAACTTTGGATACTTTTAGACGCTTTTTGTATTCAAGCTTCTCATGTTCTTTGTCACTTAATACAACCTCTTTTGCCATTACATGTTCAGCTTTCATCTTCTTCTGTTCTATACTTATGCTTGGATGTTTCATTCATGTTTATTCTATTTACTTAATGCAAGATAGCTTTCATCCTATCTCTGTGTGGATAATTGGAATTACAAGTATCTTTTCCTTGTTATGATCAGCCATTCAGATGTGAGTGCCTTATGTGTGAATCTGCCAACATAGTGAGTTCTTCATCTATTCACCTTTATTACAAACCCTCTGAACATTGATAGTTAGAATCCTTGTCTATTTGACTGAGTATTATGCATGTCTTGAGTGAGTGAGGTCTTATTGGTCATCTGACTTGATCCATTGAGTAAACCATTTAAAAATATTGAAGTTATCAGGCATCTTCGAGCTGCAACCTAGAAGAGTTTCCTGGAGAGCTAACACGTCCACACACACCCAACACAAGGAATCATTTGCTTATTTGTTGCAGAGTCCCTTAGGACATGACTTCCCTTCCAATGCTATTCAGGGGGTGTAGAGAAGAGATCCAACCCTCTAGCTCTGTCTATGACGCTTCTGTAAACACTAGGTTTGTCAAGAAGACTCCTTTCCACTCTACACAGTCCAAAGACCAATCCACTGTGCACACACAGCAAAACAACCAGCCCTGGGATTGAAAGGAAAACACCACATACCAAAACTGGATAAGAATGGTTAACGCACAGCCTGAACTAGAAAAATTGACTCCCAAGTCGTTTATGGACCTATTGTGGCCAAAACGACCCAACATAACCTACAACAACCCAAATCATGAGGGAAAGACAACCACTAATCCTATGCCTATGTAGAGGAGAGCCACGGCCCAATCGGGAAGGGACACAGACACAAACAGACTCCCAGTGTGAAGGGAAATTACCCACAGTAAAAAGAATCGTGGAAGGAAGAACACGATTGCCTGCCTGAGGTGAGGAAAACCAAACGAGCACCTGCGTGAGGAAAAACTCCAAAACAGGAAAGTCATGAAGGTAAGGCCGCTCTCCCTATTCTCTACGTGAGTGCCCAATGAAGAAAAATGGGGTCGTCCCCTCTTCCTGCCCACATGAGGGTGAAGGAGCTCCTTGGAGGAGTGTGTGTGTGGGCAAGGACTGAGAATCCTGCCACACACCACTGTCCATGCAATAACTGTCCCCAACTAACTCCATAGTATTTAATTTGGTAGTTGACTGATTGATGGGTTCTCCTATTGACATCTAGCTTTTCCCTATTGGCCCCAAAGGTTAAATAATTCTGCCTCCTTATCCTTAGGAAAATCATGCCCTTTTCAATATGGTTGCATTGGCATAGTTGGTTGTGGATATTTTTAATTAAAATGCATGTTTACATGATGCCAAAATTAATATGTGTCGGATAGCATGATAAACCATCGCCAATGATTTTAATTGCCAGAACATAAAACAATTAAATCGATGGTGGGGATTTTTCCTTTAGCTCCACACCATAATTAATTACAATATATACATCATATACATTTTTAATGCAAACGAGGTCAAAACCGGGGTGTTACACTTCAACTGGTGTGAAGGCATGCTGGTATGTCTCAAAAATCATCTAAACAAATCTAAGAGGGGAACACTAAAGTAGTTTGGCTACAGAGCTGTGATAGTATCTTTTATCTTACAGCAGGTGCCCCATATGAGACCACAGGTGAATATTAGTTGGCAAGACCCCGAGGATCCCAAGATGCTTGCATGGGTATTGGTCATGCCCCGTCTTGGTGGTGGGGGACCCAAAGTCGGTTGCATATCTATTTTCTTTTGCTGGCTAAGAAGCCAGTTACTCATGGTTGAGGACTACGCCTATGAGGGAGCAAATTTTCGTGACGACCCAAAGCTTGCATTACCTGAGGGAGAAGTATGGGACGATGAAGGTAAGAAAAGACACTATTCACTGTGTTTTTAGTTTTTGTATTTTATTTCATTTTTAATTTTGTAGTATTGAGGTAAGTGAAAATGTTTCCATGCAGATATTGGACCCGTACATCCAGCAGGGATGTCACCTATTGCTAGGTGAGCAGGTACCAGGCACATGATGTTATACAGCTTCGAAGCTGATGAAGAGCTCGAAGACCTTGAGGAGAACCTACAGTGTTTGACTGTGGGTATCCCTGATGTGACTACTGGCAAGGTACCTAGGCGTTATCAATGCCATACTGCAGGTGTCTCTGGATGATTTGTTAGGCTACTCCGCAGAGTGGCTCAAGCTATCGCGTGCTATCATAAGCAGCGCCAGGATGAGGATTAGTTTGCTTTGATCCTCACTTTTTGGTATATGTACTACTAAAAGCTTCGAAGCTTCATATTTTACCCTATGTATATGTCTATTCCAAACTTTTTACAGTCCTGTGTTGATGTATTTGTAACTTCGAAATGTATTCACTTGTATATTTCATATATTGTATTTGATTAGTCCCCGATGTTCCTATCGAGAGATTCATTAATGTAATCAATTCATGTAAAGTCATAGAGATTAACCCTCCTTTGTGAGTCGGGGGTAAAGTCCCCACAGCTTCGGGGCACTAGGGTTATTAAACTCTCCTAGAGAAGTTGGCCCTGGTAAGTGATTGTCAAGTCAGAAACTAGTATAAATAGAAAGTGAGCCTCTCTATTTATCACACAGTCACTCACACTCAGTTGTAGCGCATGAGTGAGAGAGAAGAAGCTGGGATAAGAGAGAGAACAAATGTTGGAGATCATCTTACTTTCTTTGGGTTTTACTACTGCCATTGGTGCTTATTCTATTTCTGAGGAAGTTGCGGGGTTTTCTCCTTTATGGTTTCCCTGAGGAAAATCTTTATGTCTATCGTCTCTTGTGATTGATTGTTGTGCATGTTATTCTCTCAAATAAGATCCTAAGATAATATTGTCTAAATTGATCAAAATCTAACATGGTATCAGAGCTAACCTGAGAAGAAGACAATGTGCAGCTGCGGAAGCTAGGGATTCTTACTTTTTGGGTCTCTCTCCACAATCCATAGGTAAAAGAAGACTAGGCTAAGTCTCCATAGAAGGGCGCATCTTTCTGTCGAAGTAGAATCTGATTCTGGGCACTTTGATTTTTTGACCTACCACTACATCGAGAAATTAGGGCTTTTCACTGAAGAAGAATTTTTGAGTGAGCCCAAGATAGGATTCTTCTCCTCCTCAAAATCGAATTTCAGAGACAAAAATTGAGATTTTTGGTTGGGTAGAACTCCAGGAAAGTCAAACCCTAATCTGCCCTGGAACCAAAAAACTAGCACTACAGAAGATCAGCTCTAGATCCAGTTTTCAGCTTCTCAAATTGGTAAGATCTAAATCTTTTGTATTTACATTTGAGGTTCTCAGTTAAGATGTCTCATCACACCAAGATTGATGAAAAGCTTGAGGGAGCTGATAACTTCTGAGCTTGGAAGTATAGGATCTCCCTGGTCCTGGAAGAAAATGAGTTGGACTCTTACATCAGTGAAGAGGTTCCAATTCCAGAGGGAGATGAGGCTAAGGCCTTACACAAAAAGAAATTGGTCATGGATAAGAGGATTATTGCTGATTCAATCAAGGATCACCTCATACCACAAGTGTCCTCCCTAAAGACACCAAAATAATTGTTTGATGCCCTGACCAAGCTATTTGAAGGGAAGAACACAAACCAGAAGATGACTTTGAGGAACCACTTGAAGAGTGTGAAGATACAGAATGCGGAGACCATACAGACATACTTTACAAGGGTCTCCCAAATCAAAGAACAACTTGAAGCAGTGGATGAAGAAGTGGAGAATGTGGAAATTGTGATGACCACCTTGAATGGTCTCCCTAGGTCATGGGACTCTTTCATTCAAGGGATTTGTACTAGAAGAAAGCTAGTCACCTTCAGTAGACTCTGGGAGGAATGCTCACAAGAAGAAGCTTGAATAGTAGCACGAGAAGAAAATATGAGAATTGAATATCAAGCTCTCACAGTACACTCCAAGAAAATCAGGAGAGACTATCATCATCCCAAAGGTAAACATTCTCACTAAAAAAATAACCCTAAAAGATATAGCAAAGATCTGTCTAAAATCATATGCTATACATGTGATGAGAAAGGACACTTTGCCAGAGAATGTCCTAGAAACAAAGGTGGCTCTCATAAAAACAAGGGAAACAAGAGAAGACATAATGCTCACACTACAGAGGATGGTGAACCTCCCAGAAAGAGAGCCAAAGAAGAAAGTGAATATTATTCTAGTGATGAAGAATATGTTCTGATTTCTACCCTCACAGGAACTATCACATGTGGAAGCAATGATTGGCTTATACACAGTGGGGCTTCCAAGCATATGACAGATTCAAAGAATCCTTTGTGAAACTGTTCGAACATGAGTCACCTCACAAGGTGAAACTTGGGGATGAATACCAGTATCCAATAAAAGGTAGTAGTGAATCCTCCTATAAGCTAGACTCTAAAAGTCTATGAAGATGAAGGATGTCTTGTTTGTACCAAGACTAAAGAAGAATCTCCTCTCCATATCTGCATTGGATGCAAAAGGCATAAGGGTTGCATTTGTAGATGGCCAAGTCTTCATGTGGCCAAAAGGAAAGACTATAGATGATGCAGTAGTGATTGGGAAGCAAGAGGGAGGACTATACAAATTGAAGGGCCAACCAGAACAAGCTTTGGTACATGACTCAATAGAGCCAAATGAACTTTGGCATAGAAGGCTTGCACATGTGCACTATAGGGCACTACCACTTGCAAGAAAGGTTGTTGAAGGTATTCCAGAAATACAGACAAAACATGATGGTTTCTACAAAGGATGTGCGAAAGGAAAGAACACAAAGAAGACATTTCCAAGTAGAGAGAGCAAGGCAAAATGAATCTTGGAAATCATCCACTCCGACGTATGCGGTCCGATGTCATCCATTTCATTGAGTGAATATGTATACTATGTTTCTTTCATTGATGATTTTTCTAGGAAGACATGGATATACTTCTTAAAGAACAAATATGAAGTATTCAATAAGTTCAAGGAATTCAAAGCTTTGATCGAGAACCACACAGAAAAGAAAATCAAGACTTTTATATCAAACAATGGCAGAGAATTCACATCAAATGAATTCAAAGAATTATGTAGAGATTTAGGGATTAAGAGGGAGTTGACCACTCCATATGATCCACAATAGAATGGGGTTGTAGAAAGAAAGAATAGAATGATCATGGAAGCTGGAAGGTCAATGCTTCATGATCAAGATCTTCCCATGCATCTATGGGAAGAAGCTGCTAGAACAATTGTGTATGTACATAACCGTACTCCACACAGAGTACTCGAGAACAAGAATCTCGATGAATTCTTCTCTGGAAAGAAACCAAAAGTCAGTCATCTTAGAATATTTGGCTGTCCAGTGTACATACACATTCCAAAAGAAGAGAGGACAAAGTTATATCCTTCATGGAAGGAGGGTATATTTGTGGGATATAGTGAAAGCTCAAAGGCTTACAGAATATACTTCCCAGGATTCAAGAAGATTGACATTAGTAGAGACGTAACATTTGATGAAGACTCAGCTTACAACAAATCTAGAAAGAGACTAGTTGAAGACTCTGAAGAAACAGAAGTACCCAGAATTCAAGATACAACTATGAACAATGCAAATCAAGATGAATATCGAGAAATCAAAGAACCCCAGGAACCTGTAGATCCACCCCAAGAGAAGAATCCTCACAAGAGGATACCTGCATGAGTACGAGAGGCTATCCAAGTTGCAGAAAGATATGGGGCTCTAGAAGAAGTGCATAGAGAGAGGAAAAGAACTAGGTCCTACTCCGGTTATGTAGCCCTATTATGTGACATCGTTGATAAAGAACCTTCCAACTATGAAGAAGCGACAAAGAAGAAAGAATTGAAGGATGCTATGATCGAGGAGTACCAGTCGATCATGAAGAATGATGTTTGGGATGTTGTCCCTAGACCAGAGGGGAAGTCTGTTGTGACTTCCAAGTGGATCTACAAGATCAAGCATGCTGCAGAAGGAAACATAGAGAAATATAAAGCAATATTTGTGGCTCGTGGCTTCTCCCATAAAGAAGGAATAGATTATGAAGAAACTTTTCCACCTATAGCCGGACACACTTCCATCAGATCAGTACTTTCTCTAGCTGTAGTAATGAAATGGAAGATACACTAGATGGATGTCAAGACTGCTTTCTTCAATGGTGTAGTGGAAGAGGAAGTGTATGTGGAGCAGCCACTCGGTTTTGAGACACATGACAGGGAGACTCATGTGTGTAAATTGAAGAAATACCTGTATGGTTTGAAACAGGAACCTAGGACATGGTACGGTAGAATTGAAAGCTTCCTATCCAGTTTGGGCTTTACCAAGAGTAAAGCAGATTCCAACCTTTACTACAAGGTTGAAGAAGGGAACCCAGTGATACTCCTAATATATGTAGGTGATCTGTTTGTAATAGGTGTAGATGGGTTGATTACTGATACAAAGAGGAATCTTGCTGGCGAGTTCGAGATGAAGGACTTGGGTATGATGCACTACTTTCTAAGCATGGAGGTGTGGCAGAATACAGATGGAATCTCCCTGGGACAAGGGAAGTATGTAGTAGAGATCCTGAAAAGGTTCGGGATGATGGACTACAAGGCCATGACCACACCTACGGCATCGAACTTGAAGCTATTGAGTGATGCTTCATCAGAGTCAGTTGATGCTATGATGTATCGTCAGATGATTGGGTCCTTGACATACCTGATGAATACGAGACCAGATATTTGCTTTGCTGTGAACACATTGAGCTAGTTCCTAACGGATCCAAGACATGTTCACCTAATTGCTGCAAAGCATATTTTGAGGTACCTAAAGGGTACAATTGATTATGGGCTCAAGTATGAGTTGGATCAGAAGATTAACCTAGAAGGTTATGTTGATTCAGATTGGGTAGGCAGTGCCATCAATAGGAAGAGCACTTCGGGGTGCTGCTTTAGTATGGGATCATGTGTGATCTCTTGGTTTAGCAAGAAACGGTCTTGCATGGCACTGAGTATGGCTGAAGCAAAGTATGTCGCAGCTTGTTCGGCTAGTTGTGAGGCAATGTGGCTGAGGAAGCTACTATCTGATTTATTTGATCTCCAGTTGGATGCTACTTGTATATATTGCGACAACCAAAGTTGTGTGAAGTTGTCATAGAACCTGGTGTTCCATGACAAGTCGAATCATATCGAGATCAAATATCACTATATCAGGGATATGGTGTGGAGAGGAGTAGTGAAGCTCCAATATGTTGTAATGGACGAACATATAGTTGATGTGTTGACTAATCCATTAGCCAGAGTGAAGTTTGAGTACTTCAGGGAGAAGCTTGGTGTTCTCCAGATCGAGGTTCCTTCCAAGAGGAAGTGACGAGTCCGTGAGCCCTTCCGACATGGTGGTAGGATTGGTTCCTCCCATGGTCAGATATAAGTGTTGTGCCCTTCTGACATGGTGGTAGAATTGGTTCCTCCCATGGTCAGATATAAGTGTTGTGCCCTTCTGACATGATGGCAGGTTTGGTTCCTCCCATGGTCAGATATAAGTGTTGAGCCTTTCCCTGGATGATAGTAGGTGTGTCCTATCATACCAGCGGATGTAAGTGTAAAGCCTTTCCCTGGATGATAGTAGGTGTGTCCTATCATGCCAGCGGATGTAAGTGCAGGGCCTTTCCATAGATGGTAGTAGGTGTGTCCTACCATTCTGGTGGATGTAAGTGCAAGGCCTTTCCACAGATGGTAGTAGGTGTGTCCTATCATGCTAGTGGATGTAAGTGCTAGGACCTTTCTCTAGATGGTAGTAGGTGTGTCCTACCATGCCAGTAGATGTAAGTGACGGGGCCTTTCTCTGGATGGTAGTAGGTGTGTCCTACCATGCCAGTAGATGTAAGTGTTGGGTCCTTTCCATGGATGGTAGTAGGTGTGTCCTACCATGCCAGTGGATGTAAGTGCTGGAGCCTTTTCACAGATGGTAGTAGGTGTGTATTACCATGCTGGTGAATATAAGTGTTGATCCTTTCTGACATGGTGGTGGATGTGTTCCTCCCATGGTCGGATGTGAATGCTGGGCCTTTTTGACATGGTGGTGGATGTGTTCCTCCCATGGTTAGATGTGAGTGATGGGCATGGCTTTCTAACATGGTGGTGGATGTGTTCCTCCCATGGTCATATGTAAGTGCTGAGCGGGCCTTTCTGACTAGGTCAGATATAAGTGCCGAAGAAGATGAAGACCCACATGGAGGCTAGGACTACAACTAGCATGAAAAAGGGTTGGCTCTGTATAAATTCCTATGACGAGAAGAATTGAGAGATAGCACCAGTTGATCGAGATAGCGGAAGCAGTGATGATGGCGATCCAATGATGATCCATTTTTTATGATGATTCAGTGATGATATAGCTTTGATGATGATCCAGTTTTGATGATGATCCAGTTTCGATGATGATCCAGTGATGATCCAGCTTTGATGATGATCTAGTGATGATCTAGTTTTGATGATGATCCAATGATGATCCATACTTGATCCAGAGAAGAATACTTGTGTTGATGAATTGTGTCAAGAGAATACCTTCCTAGTTAAGAGGGATTGTTGATGTATTTGTAACTTCAGAATGCATTCACTTGTATATTTCATATATTGTATTTGATTAGTCCCCGATGTTCCTATCAAGAGATTCATTAATGTAATCAAGTCATGTAAAGTCATAGAGATTAACCTTGCTTTGTGAGTTAGGGGTAAATTCCCCACAGTTTCGGGGCACTAGGGTTATTAGACTCTCCTAGAAAAGTTTGCCTTGGTAAGTTATTGTCAAGTCGAAAACTAGTATAAATAGAGAGTGAGCCTCTCCATTTATCACACAGTCACTCACACTCAGTTGTACTGCATGAGTGAGAGAGAAGGAGTTGGGATAAGAGAGAGAACAATTGTTGGAGATCATCTTACTGTCTTTGGGTTTTACTGCTGCCATTGGTGCTTATTCTATCTCTGAGGAAGTTGCGGGGTTTTCTCCTTTATAGTTTCCCTGAGGAAAAACTTTGTGTCTATTTTCTCTTGTGATTGATTGTTGTGCATGTTATTCTCTCAAATAAGATCCTAAGATAATATTGTCTAAATTGATAAAAATATCGGTACTATAGTTTTTATATATGACAAACTTTTATATTTACAGTTGTGTGTGCGACAAATATGATGTGTGAAATGATTATCTATTTATGAATTTACATGTATGTTGTTTATGTTTCAAATGGAATTTTTAAAAATGAGCAATGTACCAGTCTAAGACATAATTAGCTAGGGAATATGCCACAGCGTTTAGATGTCTCGGAATGTGTTGATATGTAACCTGCTCAAAAGACCTCTCTAACAACCTAACTCTTTGGAATGCATGAAGAAGCAGGGGATTTCGGACAGTGTAGACCCGATTAAGCTGTTGAACAACTAGTTCGGAGTCTATGTAAACCCTAATTTCCCTTACATCATTAGCTAGGGCTTCCGATAACAATCCAATAACAGCTTGGTATTCCGCTAGATTGTTGGTGGAGGGACCTAAAAGAACACCCCTTGAACTCACCAGATCACTTGTAGGAGAGTATAGTACCCAGGCTACTGATGCAAGGTTAAGTGTATATCGATTAGCACCACCGGCAAAACCAGTGAAAGTAGTCATATGTCCATCAAACAAAGACATACATAAGTAGTGTTTTATGAAAAACACATTTTAAATCACACAAAAGACACACTTTTCAAAACTAATACACACAACAAACTATAAACAATATTTATAAAGACCCTATGCTAGATGACCTAGGCATAGTATCTTTTGAGGTAGAGCCCATTTCGAGGCTCTTTCAAAGGTATCCCATCATAATCAACAAACTCATATGCCCCTTTCTCTAAAACGTGACTGACAGTATAAGGTCCGTGCCACATAAACTCAAATTTTCCTTCCCCCAGTTTGTCATGCTTCTGGTCATAAGTCAATACAAAGTCTCCTTCATTGAAGGAATGGGGTTGAACAGTCCTGTCATATTGAAATTTCATTCATCGTTTATGTGCCTCAGTGGCTAAGCCAGCAACGCGTCGAGTTTCATCAAGTTTATTTAGATACAAGAACCTTTCTTCATCTATAGTAGTGTTGGGCAACAATTCTACACTAATTTTTAAAGAAGGAATCTCACATTCTATCGAGAGAGTTGCTTCCAGCCCGTATGCTAGTTGAAATGGTGTAAAACCGGTGGAAGTTTTGACATTAGTCCTATAGGCCCAGAGTGCAGAGAATAACTGCACATGCCAGTTTGACTCGGCCTGCCCTACCATCCGCTAAAGCATTTTTTTTAATACTTTGTTTATAGCTTCAACCTAGCCATTGGAATGAGGATAGTAAGGTGTAGAGTTATCATGACAAAACCCTAATTTGGCACTGAGCTCTGCCATCATTTTGTTTTGAAAATGTGATCTATGATCGATCACAATGGCCCTAGGAATCCCGAAACTAGCAATGATATGGTTGAACAAGAATAGTGCAGTTGTCTTTCTGTCTTCGGCATATGTGGGCATAGACTCAACCCATTTTGTAAAATAATCCATAGCCACAATAATGTAACCATGCCCCTCGACTGAGGTAGGTCTATAGTGCACGAAGTCTATGCCCCATTTTGCAAAGGGGCCAACTGCTACAATGGGATGGAGCGGAGATGGATGGGTGTGTTTCTTTGTAGTGAACATTTGACATGGTGGGCATTTCTTGACTATGTCAATGCAATCTTTGAAAATAGAGGGCCAGAAATACCCTGCACGCAATATTTTTTGGGTAGTAGCCAACCCAGATAGATTATCGCCAAAAGATCCAGTGTGACAATCATTTAAAATGATCTCAACCTCCTCATGTGTAAGGAAACGTCGTAATATGGAGTCAACACCACGACAGTGTAGGGTATCATTCAGGATAAGATATCTTTTGGCCTGGTGGCCAATGCGATGACGTTCATTGCAAGAAG
Organism: Pseudotsuga menziesii; assembly: GCA_001517045.1. Lineage (NCBI taxonomy): Eukaryota > Viridiplantae > Streptophyta > Pinopsida > Pinales > Pinaceae > Pseudotsuga > Pseudotsuga menziesii. The sequence continues at coordinate 954,700 of LPNX010782590.1, forward strand.
CAGTGGGTTGATATCGTAAGGTCTGGAGATACAAAATGATGTCTCCATACCAATGATCTGTCGTACTAATGAGAAATAATGATTCATCGGATAATGAATCAAAGGGATCTGCATTCTCCGTAGTACGAGTAAGGTCACATATAAGCTCTGTGAAAACAAGATACTTCTTTGAAGTGCTCTTGGAGAATTCTAACTCAAATTCCTAGAGAATCACAATCCAACATGAGTATTTTTCCCCAAGCACTTGACATGTGAGAATGTAGTACATGGGGTTGGAATCCACGTAAACAGTGGTGGTGCGGAACAAGATATAATGACAAAACTTCTGGACTACGATGACCGTGGCCAGAGCAAGTTTCTCCACATGTGAATATTGAGTTTCTGAGTCTAAAAGACTCTTGCTGGCGTAATATATCACATGTTCTTGGTCGTGTTCATCTATTTGAACAAGGACCATGCCTATGGTAGATAAGGATGCAGCCACGTATAAGGAATAGTCCTTAGCATAATTAGGTGGTTGCAACACCGGTGCATGGGTAAGTCCATGTTTGAGATTATCAAACGTGCGTTGCACGAAATCATCCTAGACGAAACGGGTATATTTTTTAAGCAACCTCATGAAACCGTGTGTCCTTTCTGCACAATTGCAGACGAAACGACATAGAAATTTTGCCTTCCCTTGCAAACTTTGAAGTTCATTTACGTTCGTGGGAGCAGGTAGGGCTAAGATAGCTTCAATTTTCAAGGGATCGATGCAGATGCCAGCTTTAGAAACAATGAATCCAAGAAGTCGGCCAGTCTCGACAAAAAAAACACATTTATGGGGATTTAGACAAATATTGAAATGGTGACATTGAATAAAAATGGCTCTTAGATGATCGACATGGATATCTTGCTGCTTGGAATGAGTAGGCAGGTCGTCGAGATACGGTTCTCCAATATGTTTAATGTCATGAAAAGCATACGACATAGGGCATTGAAATGTCGTGCCAACATTTTTTAAACCAAAAGGCAGCTTGCGATAGGAAAAATTCCCCCAAGGGAAAATAAATGCTATCTTGTGTTGGTCAGATGGGAGAATCTCAATCTGATTATAGTCGGAGAAGCCATCCATAAAGGAAAAAATAACGCTTCTGGCACAGTTGTCGATTATCTTATCGATATAGGTAGTGGGAAAATTGTCTTTTGGACAAGCTCTATTCAAATCCCTAAAGTCGAGACAGACCCTTATGGTGCCATGCTTTTTGTTCACAGGGACTATGTTGGACTCCCATTCAGTTAACGATACGGGGTGAATGAAACCAACTTTCAGAAGTTTCATAACTTCTTCCTTGATGGCTGTTTCTTTTCGTGGATGGACTTGTCGTAGTTTCTGACGGACTGGCTTGGCACCAAGGTAAGTTTTTATCTCATGGACAACAATAGAGGGATCAATTCCTGACATTGCTTCATATGTCCAAGTGAAGACATCTCTAAATTCCTTGAATAGGGCTATGTATGATTGAACTTCTTTAGATGAAGAGTTATGGCCTATGAAAACGTTCTTTGAAATACCTGGTTTCATGGATATGTCAACAGGGATGGTTTTTGTAATGTTACATAGGTTTCCCTCAGATTCAACATTGCGAATGAGTATGGGAGGATGAGGATCTGTGACTATATCAGATGAAATGTTTAAAGAAAAAATATCTTCAACCATATGGCAAGGGGGAAGGAAGGAAGATTGATGATGATGGTCTTTCCAAGGCATCTCCTCTAATGACATAACTACCATAATGGATTCGTCTATGGGAAGTGTATGTGAAAGGTAATTGAGAGATGGGGGGGGGGTTGTCAAGCCAATATGGCAGGTGATAACAATCTGAAGCCACCAACAAATGATTGTTGATGGTGGGGTCACAAGTAGATTGGATTGCATTATAAACTTCTTCAAAAGGGGTAAAAGGTGTTGATTCAACAATTGATTTTCCTTTGTCCATAGAGGAGGTAGAAATCATATTGATAGATGGAGTTTGTGGAGCAAGAGGAGGAGTGGATAATGGAAAGACTCCCATTAATGAAGATTCTTTGATAAGACCTACTACAATGTCTTTATACTGAGGGGTATTCAAGAGCGGAACTCTATTTGCATCATTTGTAATGGCACTAGGTGTGATGAAATCTAGCTAATCTACGGTAACAATCCTTCCTTGGAATGGGAACTGGACGATCTGAAAGACAGTTGATGCTACAGCTTGCATAGCATAAAACCAGTTGTGACCTAGGAGTAGGTTGTAGTCCAAAAGAGCATCAACGACTTCAATGTGAATGGAGACTGACTTTCCCTCCAGTTCAACATGGATAGCAGGTAGTAATCCATATCGTTGGAAGCCGCGACCATCAAAATCCTTGAGGGTAGTAGGCAAACGATTGATTTCAGGAGAACCGATGGCTCTCCAACAAGATAAAGACATGACAGATGTAGAGGCTTCCTCGTCCAAAACTGTACGACGAATGGTTTTTCCAGCAATTTTGGTAGTTATCTAGAAAGCTAATTGATGTGAGAGCCTTGTTTTGAAATCATCCAGTTTGCAAGTGATGATGTTACTATTTTCAGGATCCATAGCTCCAAGTGTAGTAAGCAATTTTTTCTATTGGGTGGGACATGTTTGGAGTACTTCCAAAGCCGACATAACGCAGGGTGCTTGAGCCAAATATTCTACTATGTTGTAATATTGGGTAGCATGTGTGTTAGGGTTGATAATAGACTTACAAAGAGTACCCTTTGGTGGGCAGAAAATTGCTTCTAGAATCAGGTTTTCAATGTGAAGACCGTTACTAAGAGGAGGTGTGGAAGCTGGAGAATTTTCAAGTGAAACTTCATCAGATTTATTTTCTGGAGGTGGGTCAAACTTTGTGATCTTGTGTTCAAGTTAACCATTTCACTAGACATCATTCTAACTTCTTCAATGGATGAAGAAGTTTCATTCAAGGATTTATGATCAATTAATTGTTGTTGGGAAGGGAAAGGATCTTTGAGAACTGCTGGGGTGGGTGGAGTTTCAAAAAACTTAATGAATTCCTCACAATGAGGACATTCTTTAGTGAAATGGTCACCTCCGCAGATTAAACAAGGATATTTTACCTTTCTCTTACCTTTTGAATCAACATCTGGGTTCTGTGGTTTATTCCCTTCCTGTTGATTATCAGGTTTTTCATATTTATTTTTTCCCTTTTTCTTTCCACTTGAAGATTCAGTAGATTGGATTGCATTCACATTGGCGGAAACAACAAGAGAGGGTGCAGTTTTAGCAGGTGGGTTTGTTGATGAGGCGGTTTGATTTTGCTTTTTAGAAGGTTTTTCCACCGTTTGTGTTTGAACTAAACCAAGTATGCCATCAGCAGGTGGTTCAGTTGCGGGTCTTGATGGATCTGTTGTGGGTCGAGGAGTGTGGTGAATTAGATCATACAAAGTACCTAACTAGGAATATACCAAGTATAGGTACTGAGCGCGACTAATGGCTTGCTCTTTGGTAACAACGCCTCCCATGGCAACATCTCTAGCAATGGGTGGAAGTAAAGACTTTGTAAACCAATCATCCAGTAATTGATCAGGAATGGGAGCCTTAATTAACCTACGTCTTCTTCTCCATTCATGAATATGATCGAAGATATGAATTGATGTTGTTTGTCAAAGCGAGGTCAACAGGTTTGTACCTATTTTGTACCACATGGGTAATTAAAAGCGTGTTAAAAAGGCCATATCTAAAGCATTGAACTCCCAAAAAAAGTGTTGCGGTAGCTCGATGTACCACTTGGCGGCAATACCTGTGAGGGTTCGTTGAAATAGTCATAGACGGATCGAGCCGTCCATTAATGAATTCGATGAACACCAAAGATGAAAGGTCATCACATGGATTTTCGAGTCCTCACTAGGTTTACCATGAAATTTGGGTATATCGGAAGGTAATTTGTCTGGAATGGCTAGCTAAGAGGGGTCATGATGGATTGGATCATTTATCAATCTAAACAGATCGAGTAAATCCAAAGTTGCCAAAAACGACAATTGTTGGTTGGGCTGTAGGTACTGGTAGTACTGATATGGCATTTGCTTACCAGTGGGACCGTAGGAATATTGATAAATAGGGATAGATGATTCCCCTGAGGCTTGTTGATTATGTTGTTTATTATTAGAAGGTCCTCCAAGTCCTCTGGGTGGGGGTCCTCCAAATCCTCTAGGTGGGGGTCCTCCAGATCCTCTAAGTCCTCCAGGTCCTCCAGGTGGAGGTCCTACAGATCCTCTAGGTCCTCTAGGTCCTCCAAGTGGAGGTCCTCTAGGTCCTCCAAGAGGAGGTCCTCCAAAAGGTCCACCGGGTCCTCCAGGTCCTCTAGGAGGTCCTCTGAGAGGAGGGCCTCTAGGTGGAGGTCCATATCCTCCAATAGTAGGGACATAAGCTCCTCTGTAAGATGGGACATTAGACCAATTTGGTTGTCCCCAAGTCACGAAAGCATTTACAGGGTAAGGCATTCCGGGATAAATAGCCCCCAATGGTGTAGGTTGATAAGTTGGTTGAGTTGGGGGTGGTTGATTCCCGGGATAAGTATATCCCCAAGAAATTGGATTGATAATAGGTTGTACCCATAAGGGTTGGCTTGAATTACATGGGAGATTTACCATGTTGGTATTGGTAGGAGGAATGATTACTCTAGGTTGTTCCACAACCGAAACATGTCTAGAAATAGTAAGAACCCTATTAATAGGTGACGTAACTTGCACCGAAGGTTTCCCCCTGATGTTAGAATGTGCTGACACCACTTGAGTTGTGGATTTCCCCCCAACTACAATGGGTATGGGAGGACTATTTACAAGCTCGGGATGTGAAACAGTAGGATTGGAATTTTGACCTGGGTTACCACGAAACGAAACTTATTCAATAGGACCTAATACTTCAGCAAGTTAACGATATCCATCAGGCTATGGGTCCTATAAACGAGGTAGAAGAGCTGACACAAGTTCTTTGTGAGGTATAGGTGGAGAAATAATTCTTTCTACTCTCTCTGAAAAATTACGAGCTCGATCAAGAGACGCATGAATTCTCCTATATTAGGGTTCCCATGTGAAGGTATAATAACCCTGAACTCAGCAATGTATTGTCCTATAGAGGTACTCCAAAAAGGAGCATTAGGACCAAAATCTACTTCATTAGGACTATCCACACGGCCTTCCATTGGTGAATGAACAAAAACATCAGTCGTAGGAGGCAATTGGACCAAAGGATTTGTATAAACAATGAAATCATCTCTAGTTTCACTAGCTAAGGTAGTTCCTACAGGAGCATCCGCAGAAGTTGGTTGTTCCATGTTTACCCCTTCTTGTCCTTCCACGGTAGGAGGAGAGTCAGGAGGTAAACCCTACAATCTACAAGAATGATGTCTCATAAGTTGCTCAGCCATGGTGGTGGCTGAAGTTGTCTAATCTAAGTCAAAAAGGGGGAAAAACACCCAAACAGACCTACACAGAGCTAAAGGTCACAAGCAGTCTTAAGTGATAGGATGGGTTCAAAATAGTTGGTCTCTCTCTAGGATTGTCAAGAAGGTGCAACTCACGATATACCTCAAGGGTACATGCATAGTAATCTCCCCGAATGTTGTTTTTAGTGTATTGCTCCAAACAATACGACCAAATGGTTTTTCTCAGTTGGACAAGGAATCCTAGTGGGGTCTCCCGAAATACTCAAGGTACATGGGAGCTCAAATCAATAGTAGTGATGTCTAATGCACAACCGTCAACAAGGGGCCTTTCAATATACAATCGAGTACGTGAAGTACCTTTATATACCTCAAGGGTACGTGAAAGGCCGTTCGATATACCGACGGTATGTGGAAGAACCACGCGAGTCCCGGGTTGTAGTGCAAACAAATTAATGATAGCTGCTACATTTTACGACACCTGAACACATCACTAACCTATCACTCAACTTTCTATACAATTTTAACCTAAAGCTACCGTTAATTTTATCTGTATGATTAGGTGAATGTTTGTGAGGTGTTGTCTCCAATAATGCAAATTAATCTAAATGTAAATGCACTTTTTGACTTCGATGAGAACTAGCTAGGGTAAGGAGGAAACTTTTTTCTTTTTCTTTTCAAGAACACAGTAAATCAAATGCCACTTTCAACAATCAAAACAAGATCTAACAAGAATGCAAAGAAAGTTCTTTCAAACACAAATATTTTTCAACAACCACTCTAAAGTCTCTGAAATGCAAGAAAGAAAACTGAGCCTCTAACATGCATGCAAAAAGTTAACTTTTGCTACAATGTCAAAAAGACCTATTCTTCTAAATCACTCATGCAAATGAAAATAAAAACTTTCGTAAGAATAAACAAGAGGAAAGTAACACGATTCTTTTTGTATTTTTCTGCAAAATATGAGGCACACAAAGCAGCTTTTAAAAGAGACTAACTCTAGAAAGAGGCTATAGGTTTTCATTTCTAAAGAAATTTTTTCAGACACTTCCTTAAAAAACAAAAACTGAACTATTTTCCCACTTTCTTTTATAACAATGAAGAAGATAAAAAAAATTGGATCTGAGCTCAAAAAGAGAACCAGGTTCACAAAAACCAGAAAACTTAGATAGCCAACAAATAAGAAAATCACTCAGAAAATCTTCAGAGAACAAGACAGTTCAAACAAATTGAAAAATAACCTTTTTCAAGCAAATTAAAAAAAACTTGAGAGGCAGTTTTAAAGGCCTACCTCGACGCGTTGAGAAGCACTACACCAAAGTGTCATAGGTCAGATTGGTGCTCTTAATCTTCTGCACACAGGCGCTATCGGTGCTTTGTCAATTCAACTGGAAGGCACTATCGGCATGCTGGATGAAGAAGGGAAAGGCACCCTAAGAGGATCGACACTCTATCAACCAAATAGAGGTGCACCACTCAAACAGTAAACTGAAAGGCCAAAGGCCTGCATGAGAAACCAGAAAAGACTGATTTGGACTGAAAAGGGTGAAAACCTACTCAGAAAAAAGGCAATAATCATAAAAGAAAGATGAATGGCTTACCTTGTTAACTGAAATGACTAAAAGGAGAGAAATAACCTTCATAGATGGAATGGTTACCAAAGTTCGTAGATTTGATTGGATCTGTATCAGATCTAACTGGATCTTCCCTAGATCTGGCCGAATTTACTGATCCCCAGTATGGTCTCCAATTTTGTTATAAGGAATTCTCAACCAGTGTGAACACTACTTGTTCCTCTGCAGTGTAAGTCACAAGCACATAACAAAAAGACACAGCAACACATCCTTTCCTTAAACAATCAAATTAAATAAAATGAAATACAATATACCTCAACCTTAGATCTCTTTGTCTTTTCTCCAAAAACCCTTGCAATGGTTCAATACCTACAAAAAAAATCAAAAGACAAACAGACAAGATGAGAGCATCATGATAAATTGATTATTTATATCAATGATTAAGGAGTCTGATAATATCTAATTAAAATCAATACATCAAATATAGGAAAGGGGAATATCTTTGTATTAATTATGAAAGAGAAAGAAGTACAACCAAGCCTTGATGTCGATGACTTTAATATCCACAAGAACATCTACAATCCTCTATAGCTATGAAGATCTCTCCAAACATAAGCCAGCCCTACTTTGCCTCTGATTCAGACTTCAAACTAACAGCATAAGGATACTTTTCTTGGCCTCCTCCCACTCACATCATAAAGGATTCATTTATAGGCCTAGAACCCATGAGATGACTTGGAAAATGGATAGGATATGATCCCAACAGGTGAGGGAGGTGAATGCCACCTCTCCCAAGCATGTAGGAACTGACTAGACAGAGGCTTCCGCATGGAAGCTTCCAAAACCTTCTTTTTTCCTATTTTTTTTACCATCAACGCTCCTGGTAGAAAGGACATAGGCATCGACCTAGGGTTTTGTCAAAGAAATAGAGCACCGACGCTTTTTACTCCACGATGAGAAGCACCGTCGGCGCTCTGTGTAAAAGGCAGAAAGGCGTTGGCCCTCCAAGATATGGAAAAAAGATAACCAAGATGGCTCAGGTCAAACTTTCTGGGAGGTTGAAAAGCAATGTAGAGTTTCCATGAAGGCTGATAGGCAATGTGGAATTTCCAAGTGCAACAATTACACATTTACTCTTTGTTGATGATATCCTCATTTTTTGTGATGGTACTCGCCGTGATATTATTAAACTCAAAGAAGGTATTCTACTGCTACAAGTAGCCACTAGTATGTTAGTCAATGATGAAAAGTCTACCATTTCTTACTCAAATTTGGGTACCAGGGAGATAAGATGGCATTCTACTTTATTTCCTTTTAAGTCATTGCGGCTTGAGGATGGACTTAAATACTTGGGATTTTTTTTAAAAATAAATTCCTATTGTATTGCTGATTGGATGTGGCTTTTGGAAAAATTTGAAAAGAGGTTTTTGGGATGGAGTTATCGGTGGCTGTCTAAAGCTGGCGGGTTGGTTTTGATTAAATCTGTATTGGAAGCCATCCCGGTTTTTTGGATGTCCCTTTCTTGGATACCTAAAGGTATTCTGAAGAGGATGCACAAAGCTTGTTTCACTTATCTGTGGAGGGGAAGTGCAAATCATCAGGTTATGTCTTGGTTCATTGAGAGAGTATAGCCATCCCAAAATCCCTTGGGGGTTGGGGCTTAAAAAACATCTTTCTTTTTGCAAAAGATTTGGCTACTAAGGTTTCTTGGAGACTTATTCATTCTGAAAGTTTGTGGACTCGTGTGGCACATCAAAAGTACATTGCTCCCCTTACAATTTTGGATTGGATCCGGTTGGATGATAAATTGCGGGGTGGTTTCTTTATTATTTGGAAGGCAGTGATACAATATTTTGGATTGATTGGTTCTGGGCTAGTATGGAGGGTTGGAAATGGTAGACTGTTTCGGGTTTGACTGGACCCTTGGGTGGGTTCTGGTGGAGCTCACATTCTATCTATGGATTTAAGACAGATCCTGTCTGGCTGCGGAGTTTTTTTCCTTTCTGATATGGCTGATTTAGGGTCTTTGTCGATGTGGCATCAAGGATGGTTTTCTGGACAAATATTGGATCTGTCTGTTGGGTAAATTGCAGAATGGTCTGATTACTTGGAAGTGCTGAGAAACTCACATATCAGACTATTGGTTTGGGAGGACATGTTGGTTTGGGATGATCACTCATCAGGGGAATATACACCAAAGCATGGTTATATACAATAAATTTGGAGGTTCAAAACCGACCACTTATTTGGTGGTGGAAGCAACTTTGGAAATTAAAGTGTCCATCCAAAGGAAAACTTCTTTGATGAACTATTTTGGAAAACAAAGCTCCTACTTGGGATGTTCTACAACGTAGATGCTTTCATGGTCCAAGAAGATGCACCCTTTGCTGCAACTCTATTGAACAACTTGATCGTCTCTTTTTGTATTGTAGCTACACTCAACAAATTTGGCAGGAGGTTGGTTAGCTCTAAATTCACACATTGTTCGGTATGGGCTGAATTTTGTGGAGGCTTTATATTTATGGTTTGTAGAGTGGGGTTTCATGTTATTCAGAGCACTTCCTTGCATTATTGCATGGGGTGTTTGGTTGGCCAGAAATAAAACAAATTTTCAAGACAGACGAACGCCATTGGAGATGGTAGTTGCCAACATTATGGCTATTTTTAGACATTTTCCTCAGGTAACCAAGATTACTACTATTAGGGATCTTTGGGTGGAGGATATTGATCAACATCGGCCTTGGGGTTTTTTGATGGCTCCTCTCAGGATCATCAACTCACTTATGGGGGTGGGGGTTGTATTTTTCTTTCTCCTACTCATTCCTTTCATGTATCAGTTAACCTTGGGAGGGGTTCCAACAATTTTTCAAAATTGATGGCTCTTAAACTTCTACTCCTATTTGTTGTGGAAAAGGATTGCCATTCATTACAAGTTTTTGGTGACTCTATGATTGTGATTGATTGGGCTAGAGGTTCTTTCAGATGTCATGTGTTACGACTTCTTCCTATACTTGAGGAAGTGGTTCTATTACAACAGAGATTTGACATTATATACTTCACACATGTTTATAGGGAATGGAATAGGGTGGCTAACAGGATTTCCAAAGAAGCCTCACAGCTACTGTTTGGTTGCTGACAGATATTAGAACATGCTTTGACTGGCATATACAGATATTATCATCGTTCGTTCAATGAGGAACAAGCATGGTTTGGTTGAATAGGGTTCAAAAGGAAATTACTAGTTTATATCTACTTAGATATATGACTTCTGTGATCTATTTTGGTAAAATTTTTGTTGACATGATTAGATGATACAATGGTTGTACAAAACCGTAAAAGGTTTGTTCAGATTGTAGAAACATAATTTTTTTTATTGACAATGTATGGGGTTCTTAACTTCCTTTTATACATATGCAAATGTAATTTTGTTCATAGCTGAAATAAAATTACAAATTTTTTCGAGGAAAAAAAAAGAATCCAAGGTTTCAGACTGTCGTGAAGGGAAAGTAAAACTAATATACCTACACCATTATTAGATATTTTAGGTGTCCTGGGATGCATTATGGAATAATTCAAACCCATTAAAGGATAGATTCTTACATACTGGTTGTTTAACAAAATACATAAATACATCTAAGAATCCAAAGCTGAATCTACTACTTTCTCTTGCCTTCAAGCTCACGAGCAGGCTGCATGACCGAGGTTTCCTCCATTGGGTGGTCGCTATGGTGTGGGGTTTCCTGGTAGTGGATGCATTGATTCATGTCGACCATTTGTTGGACCTCTTCTTTAATAAAATCAACGATGCCCATCAACTCTCGAAGATCACGATCGTTGTCGTCGATTATGGACTCGTGGTAGCCCATTTGGTTTGCTAAATATTTGACATCAAACGTAGCTACCATGTTTTCCTTAACACCAATGCACACCATTTCATAAACCCTATGAAGATGGATTTTGATATCTGTCAAAGTGGACTTAATTTCATTGATGTCTGAATTTTCTGGGTTGTTCGCCATTGGAATTAGAGAACTCCTACTTGGAGCCCAAAGAGGAGCAGAGAATGAGAAATGGGACTGCTGGGAGCCAAGAGGAGAGCCAACGTAGTCGTTCTCCTCGTCACAGTTTAAACCTGCAAACAAATACATAAGTTGTTGTTCTTCTTCAAGAGATTGGAATCCAAAGAGGGTGCAAACAAAATGGGATTTTCTTCCTCCTCGCAATCTCTCGACGAGAAAACAAACTATGGGTGGGATGCATTCAAACCACTAGAGTTTGCTATGGACCATGCTGCCAGTCGATTCAATACCTCGGGGAGCCGGAGGGCAGGATGAACATTTAATGCTTTCACGTGATCGAGGGTGCCACATGTCCACGAAGGTGGACATCTGTCAGTGGAGTTCATGGGTTCAAAATGGGGAGATGGCGTACAAGAGAGCCATAGAAAACACCCCCTCCTAATGAAAAAACCAAGCCAACCATGGAACATGTTTATGGATAAGGAAATGACCCTTTATTGTAACCATTCTAAGTCTATTCTTGACCCCCTTGTTTGTGAGCATGTTTGCGGAATTATTGTTTCCTTTGAGGATGTGAAAATAGGTGGCCTGAGGAACAGAGTTTAGACAACGAATGCGATCATAAATTCTCCTACAGTTGGCTCGCCGTGATTATAATCTGATCTCATTTTCTAGATGACCTACGAAATCCATTCAAATTCATTGTTAGATCTATGTCTAATTCCCCAAGCATAGGAAGACACTATATCTCCATCGGGATCGAAGATACCCCCCCCCACACTTGCCTTCCCAGAAGAAGTAAAAGGATTTTCATTATAAAAAAAATTGGATATTATTATTATTATTATATTTATTTAAACAAAATTTGTAATTTTTTTTTGAAATTAAATTATTGATGATAAAGTAAGTTACATCAAAATAAAAAGCAATTATATAATTGAAACATTTCATTTATATAATTGAATCATTTCATATTTAAAATCAAATCAACTAATTAAGAGAATTTAGATAATTAATTTAGGAAATTTAGATAATTAATTTAGGAAATTTAAATAATTAAATAAATAAGTAGATTTAAAGATGAGGATTTTTTTAAAATTACAATAGATCAAATTGAAAACATTATTAAACTATCTAACTATTAATTTGTGTTTAGGAAAAATCAATAACTTAAAGGAGGTTAACACCTTTTTTTTTAATTACAACTTCCATTTTAAGTTTTTTAATATCTCTATACTCCAAAATCACCATGCTAACTAAAATTGAAAATTAAAACCTAAGTTTTTCCTACAACCTACACATTGGATTCTACAATGTGCAAATAAAAAACAACTACGTTAGAAGGCGTGGGGAATACTTTAGGTCGTTTCGTGGCGATTGAGGAGGATTTCATGAATGCCTACGATAAGAGGAGGGCAAAGATATTAGTTGAAATGGACGTCACGGAAGGTTTACCTGCAGAAATAGAGATTCTCTGTCAAGAAAGACTGTTTATCCAACGTCTCGACTATCAAGGTATTCCTTTTAGATGCAGTTTATGTCGGAATACTGGACACTTACGATGAGCCTGTACATCTTTTCGTAAGGGTTCTGCCTCCTTGGATCCTCGTCCTTTTTCTACGACTCCACCTATTGCCTCTCCTATCTACAGGAAAAATCAGGTATGTTTAAATTCGACCACTCCTGATCCTTCTATTGGCGTTCTTAAAAATGCTTGCTCTCTGTTTGATGATGCATCAGACCTTGATTTGGCGATAATAGATTCGGTTCTGGATAGCAAAAAATCTTTAAAATCCGCTGAGGCTCATAAGGCTCTGATTATCCCTCCTCCTTTTACTGATCTTTCAACTCTTGATACTACTGGTCCGATATCAGACTCTCCTCCCCCGGAGTTAACCCCCCCTTCGCATCTTTCTCCTCTTTCTTCTTCACAGCCTGTGGCTCTGCAGGACTCTACTACATTGGTTTATGTCGCAGCGATTCTAGAGGTACGCTCGCCTCTTTCCTCCCCATTCCACCCTTCGGAACGTATTGATCCGTCCCCTCTCTTTACAGATGAGGATTTCCCTCCTCTTGTATCCCCTGGTACTAAGCCTTTGTCTCCTTCGAGTCCCATTACTTCTCCATCCTTTTCTGATCCGACTTTACAGAAATCCTTGAGTATCTTCTCAAATAAAACTCCTCTCTCCCCCTCAGTTCTGCCGCTCAAATCCATTAGATTTGAGAATGTGACAATAAGGAGAAAGAAAAAATTGAAGCCTCCACTTGATGCTGTCCCGGCTCCATATACTCCCCTGTCCACTAGACTTAAAGAGGCGGAGCGCTTGCCTTCCTCTCCTCCATAAAGGGTCCTTAGAGCTTCGACCCCTCTTTTACTTGATTCATGATGTGTTTCCTCTCCCTAAATGTTAGAGGCTTGGGAGGTTTAGCCAAGCAAAAAAGCCTCCATCACCTAATTTCTGTTCTCTCTCCGGATGTTGTACTCCTCCAAGAGACTATGACCAGTTCGTATCCTGCATTATTTTCCTTTTCCAAGCTCTGTCCGGGATGGGATTTTTGTGCTCTAAATTCTAATGGTCTTTCTGGGGGCATTCTTTCTGGTTGGAATCCAAAAATACTCAAGTGTAAAGCTTATCAAACTGCTGCTGGTATCCTGCTCAAAGCTCTGATTCGAGGTTCTTCACTTGAGCTTTCTATTCTAAACTGCTATGGTCCCTACCATAATAGGGATAGATTCTGGAATTCTATGGCGATTGGTGGTCTTCTTTCTTTACCAAATCTTGTCCTGGCTGAAGATTTAAACCTCACCCTTAATGCTTCAGAAATTTGGGGCTCTAGAGCTCATTTGGACCCTTTGGGTCCTTTCTTCTCCAAGCTTTTCTTAGATCATCATTTGGTCAATGTAGCTCCCTCCTGTGCAGGCCCTACTTGGAGGAATGGTAGGATGGGGGAAGAAGGTATCTCGAAAAGATTGGATCGTTTTTTGTTATCAGAACAACTAGTTAGCTCCCTTCCCAAATATCGGGTTTGGACTCATGGGTGTGGGATATCTTACCATTTCCCGGTCTTATTTGATTGGGTGGATCATCAGAGTAATTGTGCTTATCCTTTCAAGTTCAACCAATCATGGTTAGATAATGAGGATTTTATCAAAATGATTCGAGCTGAATGGCCTCTTATTCGCTCAGACTAAATGATGGATCCTATGTTTGAACTTGCCTTCAAACTTCGTATCCTAAAAGAAAGGGTCAAAACTTGGACTAAAGAAGAAACTCGGAAAATGAAAGACAAGTCTGTTTTTTTGGAAGAGGAGATAAATGCTCTTCTTTCTTCCTCTCCTTCGGCTATATTAAAGGAAGAACAGCACCAGAGACTGCTCATACTCAGGGCTGAGATTCAAAAGTTATTAGATCATGAAATATATTCTGCAAAACTTCAAAGTAGGGTCACTTGGGCTACAAAAGGTGATGCAAACACCAAGTTTTTTCATGCGGTGGCCTCGGCTTGGAAAAATCATAATGCTATCTGGAGTTTACAGGATGAGAGGGGTACTTGGGTTTCTGATGATCTTAGTATCAAATCCCTCGGGACTAGTTATTTCAGAAAGATCTTTGAAGATGACCATTTGACCAATCTTGCTGCCTAGCTTAAAATTATTCGCCTTTTCCCCTCCTATATCAGTTCGATTGAGGCTGAGGCTTTCACTAGGCCGGTTACTATTTCGGAAGTTGAAAAGGCTCTCAAAACTTCTAAAAAAGATAAGGCACCAGGCCCTGATGGATGGGCTGTGGAGTTCTACTTGACCTTTCTTGATCTCCTGGGTCCCCTCCTTGTTAATTTGGTGGAATCTTCTAGAGTCTTAGGTAGAGTAGCTCCTGCTATTAACTCCACTTTTCTAGCCCTGATTCCTAAAGTGGATCTGCTTGCTTCCTTTGTTGATTTCCGCCCCATTTCTCTCTGTAATCTTTGCTATAAGCTGATCTCGAAAATTGCGGCTTTGAGACTCAAACCCTTCTTAGATACTTCCATTTCTTCTCAGCAGTTTGGCTTTCTAAAGAATCGTCAAATCCTTGAACCCATAGCCATAGCTCAGGAAGTTCTTCATACTGTGAAATTTCATAAGAGATCTGCTCTCATCCTTAAATTGGACTTATCAAAAGCTTTTGATCGAGTTAATTGGACTTTTGTCCGTCTCATTCTCATTCAAATCGGGGTTCCCCTTGTTGGGGTTAATTGGATTATGGGTTGTATCTCTTCAGCTAACTTTGCCATCCTAGTCAATGGCTCTCCTTCTTCCTTCTTTCCAGCCTCTCATGGTATCAGACAGGGTTGTCCCTTGTCTCCTCTGTTGTTCATTCTGGTTATCGAAGGTCTTAGCCTCTTGATTGCAGAAGCTAAAAGGAACGGTAAGTTAAAGGGTATCAAGATTTCACCCTAGCTCTTCCTCACACATTTACTTTTTGTAGATGATGTGCTATTATTTGGTATGGGCTCCTTTGAGGATTGGATGGCTTTTAAGGTAATCCTTGATACGTTCTGCAAAGCTTCAGGTATGTGTATTAATTCAAATAAATCCTGCTTTCTTCACAATGATTTGGATGAGGCTCTGCTCCGAAGAATATCTGGTGTCCTACCTTACAAATTTGATTATCTAAATAAAGGGTTTGTCTATCTTGGATACTTCCTCAAGCCATCGGGTTATTTGATAAAAGATTGGCAATGGCTGGTTACAAAATTTGAGAAGAGGATTTCACATTGGACAAATAGGCTTCTGTCTTTAGGTGGTCGTCTGGTTCTCATCAGATCGGTGCTATCCGGTATCCCTGTATCCCTGTATTCTAGTTGTCTCTTGTTCCCATTCCCGCTACTATCTTAGATAAGCTAAGAAAACTCATTTTTTCTTTTCTGTGGGGCTCTACTACAAAATATAAAAAGTTCCATCTTGTTGATTGGCAGCTTCTAGCTCGCCCAATCTCTCTTGGTGGATGGGGGATTAAGCACTTACCCAGCTTTAGTCTTTCACTAAGAATGAAATGTTTTTGGCTTGCCCTAAATGGTGAAGGCATCTGGAATCTCCTCATCTCTGTTAAATATCTGAAAAACAGGCCTTTACTTACTTGGCTAAGGGAAAAAAGTTTCAAATTTTGGAATGCCTCGATTATTTGGAGAGGCTTTATTGATACCCTTCCGTGGATTGGGAAAGGGCTTATTTGGCATATAGGAGATGGTTCTTCGATTCGCATTGGTGCAGATGCGATTGTGGGAATGGGCTCATCCTTCATTCTGCCGAGAATGTTGAGAGATTATTTGGAGGATTATGGAATATGTACCCTAGCCCAAGCATGGAATTATACTTCCTCTGCTTCTAGCTATTGGTTTACGGCAGAGGAACTCGATCTGACTGGTGAATGGAAATCTATCTGGGACAATTTTATCAGAGGACTGGAATATGGCAGAATTTGACTATCTGATCAGCAAGATACCCTGCTTTGGTCATTTAATAAATATGTTGGGTCTATAACAGCTTCAGTTGGATATGATTGCATTCTCTATGCAAAAGGTTTCGAGCAACAAGATCTCGATCTGAATTTCATGTGGTCCCTTCGCATTCCTCTGAAAATTGCCTGTTTTACTTGGCTTTTAGCTAGAGATCGTATTTTAACTTGGGACCATCTTCAACATAAAGGTTTCCAGGGGCCGAGTAGATGCGTTCTGTGTAAAAAGAGTTTCGAGGATGTTCCACACCTCTTTTTGTCTTGCCCTTTCAATGTTTGTATTCTTGCGCATTTCGCTGCCAAGTTTGGGTTTCCCCTTCCTAAAGACTGTTCTGTCACATCCTTCTTGGTTCAATGGTTTAACTCTCCTTTGCGATCAGCCTCTTATAGATTTTTGCCTCTATTTTTTTTCTGCGGTATCTGGCTCCTTCGAAACCAGTGCCTTTTTGAGGATAAGAAATTTGTCTTCCATGCCCTTATTTCTAGGATTGATCATTTCCTTATTACTTACCCTGCTCCTTTTAAAGCTCTTAAGGTTCGAGATATTGGTTCAAAACCAAGGATGGCCTTTCCTTGTGGATTTTTTGATGGAGCCTCTGCTGGGAATATTGGTGGTTCAGGTTTCGTGATCTACCTAAATGAAACCCATTTCTTTAGCTTCACAATGGGATGTGGAAGTAGCACTAATACTAGAGCGTAACTATTGGCTCTTTGGGCAATTCTTAGAGTTTGTTTGCTGATGGGTTTACCCATCCAACTGATCTATGGAGATTCTTTGGTTATTATATCTTGGCTCACCAAACTATCTACACTTGATGTTCCAGCACTGATGCATTGGAGTGGTGATATAAAAAATATGCTTCATTTTGCCCCTCAGGTGATTTTCAAACACATTTTTCGTGAGCATAACTCGTTGGCAGATGGTCTCTCTAAACAGGCCATGAATTTGGATATGGGACATGGTAATTATTCTGAATTTTTGGATGGTTTGGTCATCAATAAAGGCCATTATGTTCTTTTTTAGTCTCGCTGAATCTTTGTAATTCAGCTTTTTTGATTTCAGCAGTGGATAGATCTTCTTTTCTGTTATGTTTTGAGACCTCTCTGCTAGCTAGTTTTGCTCATGATTGTATTGTTTGATGGTCACCTTCGATATCTACACTGATTATTCTGACTTGATCTCTCAGGGATGATAAGAAAAGTCTGCGATGATCAGACTTTATTTCTATGTTTTGAAAGGCAGTTGTCAGACTTGTTTTGTATTTTTACTTCCTATGTGCTGTGCTGTTTTGAAACAGTAATCTCAATCACATAGATGGACTATGTAAATGATGTCTTTTGATTCTATTTGAATAACAAAGGCTGGTATTTTTTCCTCTAAAAAAAATAATAAAAAACAACTACGTACCAATACACATAGTTGTGTAAGATTTAATACACCATAATAAGTTCATCTATAATTTGATATATCAATCACTTGATTAACTAAGTGATTAACTTATTTAGGTATTTTTTACCATTTTATATATTAATTTTTTGATCACACAGATATGGATCAAATGGTTGAGAGATAGTGATGGAATGGAAGAGAGTTTGTATTATTATTTTTATTCGTGATATCATTCTAGTTAAATGGGTTCAACTTTGAGCTATCCATGACTAGCTACATGTTATCATGCTTTCAAATTTTGAACCACTACCATAAAATCAAGTTCATCTATAATTTGATATATCAATCACTTGATTAACTAAGTGATTAACTTATTTAGGTATTTTTTACCATTTCATATATTAATTTTTTGATCACACAGATATGGATCAAATGGTTGAGAGATAGTGATGGAATGGAAAAGAGTTTGTATTATTATTTTTATTCCTTATATCATTCTAGTTAAATGGGTTCAACTTTGAGCTATCCATGACTAGCTACATGTTATCATGATTTCGAATTTTGAACTACTGCCATAAAAGCAATCTAGAGAGTACACTTGTCTCATCCCCTTCAATAGATGAAAAAACATAAACCCTAGTCCACCTAAAAAGCAGAAATCAATCTTAATTCTAAATTTCATGCACCAATAAAGATTAAATAGCTAAAGATCTAAACTTTTCCTTTAATTTTAGTATTCTAAAAAAGATTTTCATTTCTAAAATTTTGATCATTATTAACATATATATTAAAAATTTTCGTTTATAATAATATATACAAATTAATTTTTTCAATTTTTTTTTTTGAAAAGACTTCGTAAATCCAAAACACTTTTATTTTCAATAAAAGACTTCGTAAATCGAAAACACTTTTATTTTCAATAAAACCATTCGTTCCTTCACCAAACCATATAAAAAAGCTAAAAATGAATTACTACTAATTAAACAACTAATTATAATAAATTTTAAAATTCCACACTATTAAGCTAATATCTTAACATAATCCTTAACCTAAAATCAACGCTCAAACTTGAGATCTTACACTCAACTTAAAACGCCATCTGAATGAAATGAGATTTCTTAAAAAGAGTCCTTATATGTATAAAATAATTAATAGAAATTAGCGCTCCGTGGAACCACCCGCTTCCGAAATAAGAAGCCTCGTGGGATGCCTGTGGGGTAAGTAGATATTATTAGTTGCGGCGAACGCCAAGGCATCTTCTATTATTACAAAAATCGCTGAAAATAACTACAAAAAGCGTTCGCTGATTTGCAACTCATTGCCATAAATTACAAAAAAATCTATAAATTTGATCTTCGCCAATCTGAAGTGATCAAAATTGATTGATTTTTTTCAGCAAAGCATCACAGGAAAGGAGGTTTGCTCTCTGTTAATCTATTTTCCCATCTTAGATTTCATCATGTGAATATTATTGCAGGGCAGTATTCTTAGTTGATTGGAATTTTTGCTGAATGAAAATAGATTCTTACTTGTGCTTAGAATGTAATATATTGGGGTTCCCTTAGGTGGACATGATAGGTTTTTCACAGATTTGGATTCGGCATTTGACGAACATTCTCCATGGATCTGTGGGTTTTCATGGTTTCGTAGTTGTAGTTGTCTATATGTCTGAGAAAAATTTGCTCTGCGTTCATGGGTAGTCGTTTTCCGGTAATTTTGAGGTGTGCTGAAGAAGTTGAAGGAGGAGGGTTGAATAAATCTGATAGGTTGTTAATGCGTTTTTGGTGTAGGTATTTTGTCAAACAGTTTTCGTGCTTCTGCGGGCATCCATGGTTTTACATAGGTTTAATCCTTTTTGAAGACGGTTTTTAAAGAAGGTCTTTTGACAGGCAACTGTTTTTTTCGTCGGTGGGTATTTTTGTGGGCATTGATAATTATGTGTAATTCTGTGGGTGCCAATGAGGATTGTTCTATCCAGGCGCAATTGCCTTGTTGAGGGATTTAGCATTTTTGTGGCTTACGTTATTTTTCATATACTTTGCCTGGATTACCCTGGGTTACACGCCAGCACAATTGCCTTTAAAAGGAATCTAGTATTTTTCTGGTTCAGGCACTTTTCAAGGGCTTGGTGTGTATTCCTGGGGTTTGAAGCAAAGAGAGACAATGGAGTACGAAGTAGATACAAGCGGTGCAGCTGAGCTTGGGATGGGAATGGGGGGAGGGGCAGTTGAAGATGTGTATTGGGTTGCTGGAGGGAATGAACAGGATATGTGGGCTACAGAGGAAGATTATGATCAGGCATCATCCCAGGGTTATAGGCAGTCAGATGGAGGTTGGAGTGGAGGAGGGGATTACAGGGCTGGGGCTCTTGAGGGAAGGCAGAGCCGGTCTGGTAGTGAACCCCCACATAAGAAATCCAAGAACGGTCATGGTGATCTTCAAGGGAATGGATCTAGGAGCCGCAGCGGTTATCAGGGTGAATTGGGCCAGGGAACAAGCTCTGGGACTCCACCTCCTTCCAATGGTACTGTAAATGAAGTGTCCTCGTCTGGAGGAGGTAAGAGCAAGGGAACTGGCCGGATGTTTTTCAAAACCAAGCTTTGTTGTAAGTTTAGGGCAGGTACTTGCCCTTACAGCTCAAATTGCAATTTTGCTCATGGGATGGAGGAGCTCAGAAAGCCCCCACCAAACTGGCAAGAAATTGTCGCGGCACAGGAAGAGGATAGAGCTCAGCGAGCGGAGCGCAGGGGGGAGAATCAGATTCCTTGCGTGAGTTCTTCTGGCGTGGGGAGTGATTCACAGAGGTTTCATAAGACGAGGCATTGTAAGAAATTTTATACTGATGAGGGATGCCCTTATGGTGATAGGTGTAATTTTGTTCATGATGATCAATCACGGTCAAGAGAGTATGTAGCTATAAGCTTGGCGCCAACACCTAGTCCAGGAAATGGAAATGGAGCCGGGAATGGGAGCAATGGAGGAAATGGATCATTTCAAAGACCTTCAAACTGGAAAACCCGTATCTGTAACAAATGGGAAACAACAGGTCACTGCCCATTTGGAGACAAGTGCCATTTTGCTCATGGTTTGGCAGGTAAGATGGTTTTTGTTTTGGTTTTGATGGTTTCCTTAATTTGACATTTCTGAAAATTTGCCTTTCAATACTAGATTTTTAATGCCTTACATTCACATATTTATAATTCAACCATCTAATCTCTTTAGCCACGCTTTGAATTTGACAAAATTAATGCCTTCAAATGCTCATGTTTAATGGTGCACTTGAAACTGCAACTTTCCTTGGTATTCAACCTTTTCCTCCAAGCCTTTTGAATGGAACTTGCCAGCATTTAATCTTTTCAGACACTTATGTTTAACGATACACTAACATGTGTATTTTTCCTTGGCATTTAGCTTAAGTGAGAAATATAAATGTGTCACCAATTCAGTAGGGTTGCCCTTGTAAGTCTTGGTTGTCATCATGAGTAGACTTAATAATTGTTGCAATTTGTCAAGAAGAGTTACCGTGGGTCATGAAATGTTCTATTTGTAATGTGGATAAGTTGATATATACTTGGCATCCATTTCCAACATTTGTTTGGCTGTATTGCACAGAACTTCAGAAGTATGGAGGAGGCTTTTTGGATGGCGAAAATGGAGACACTCCTGGTGGCCTTCGCAATGACTCAAAGCAAAGTGGGACATTGCCAAAAGCTCACGTGGATGCTGGTGCTGGGCCATCATCATCTGTCTATATTACAGATAACTATGCTGTAAACTCAAATCAACGTTCTATGGGAAACTTTATGAGTCAGAGACAAGGTCAAAGGATTTTGCCAAAGTGGAAGGGACCAGATAAAATTAGTAGAATCTATGGTGATTGGATAGAGGATAATGATTGGGACTTTACAAGTCGGTCAACTGCATCGCAGATTGAGAAAGTGGGCCATGCTGAGGAAGAAATACTCAATGAGGTTTAGAAAAAGAGGATTGATAGAATTTTGGTATGCCAGTAATCAGATGTTTAATTCATAGAAAATAATATCTGGTGTACACTATAGAAGTCAAAAATGTTGTTTGTAACTTCAAAAAGAGTAAGGGAGATGGGTTTAAATTGTGGCTATGAAGAGGATTCATGGTGTTATGGTTATGACTTTATGACTTTCTCTTTTCCACTCGCCATTAGTGATGGACCTTCTTGTTACTTTTCAAGTAAGCTGGCTAATGAACAGGTTAATATCAGTACTTGATTCGTTGGAATCTCAGGCAAAGTAGGCTTGTGTGTTTTGAAGATAGGAGATACATCTATGATAAATTCAGGTTTACATGCTTGTGGTTTCAATTTGTAATTTGTACAATGCTGGGAAAAAGCCCACTTAGTGGAGAACTGGAAAGCCATCATTTTCTCTTTTTTTACCTTTACCATAATGTTTTTCTTCTGTTTGATTGATCATCATCATTATTATTGGCGAGGTAGCTGGCAGGAATGGGTGTTTAGAGTTTCGAGACATCATATTGTGCTTTTCTCACGGTGTATCCCATTTTGATTCGAGATCTTTGCACCAAAGCATTCATATCCCTCTGTTTTTAGCACAGTGAATAACTTCTCTTTGTTGAATCAAGAGTTTGCATATCTTGGAAAGAGAAGGTTGTGAAATACCATTACCAAAACATTTAAGATATTTAATATTCCTTTCAGAAATCAAAGGAATAATATGGAGGACATATATTTGCCATGTCAATTCTTAGACTGCAAGTCCTTTGTCACAAAATTTTTGCCTAGGCACCATCATGCATATTAACGGCATCACTTTTTTGGTTCAGGCATGTACACCTTTCCTGCTTTATAGTGATTGTAATCTTGTAGGTGCTTCGGCTTTTAAAAAGTTTGAATTTTTAGATTTGAAGAAAATTCGGATGTTAGGCTGCAGAACCACAACTGTTCCGTTCATTAGACTGAAAGATAAACTGTTTTGAGTTAGTTACAATATTATAGTTTTTGGTTTTCTACTAATGCAGGTAATTTTGCATACATATCAGGACTAATTTTGGTTCTAACTTTTACTTATAAATAACATATGTTGATCGATTTGCTATTGACATTTGTTTTTTGACATAAGGCGAGTGCTGATTGTCCATTAAAGTAGGAGAGGTCAAGCTAGTGTTAATCTGTGTGTTTCTTATGGTATTTATATTGTATATATACAAAGACACTTGACATTTAAAGTATGATGGGAATTGAATTTGACTTGTCTAACTTGCCAGGAAAGTCTTGTCTTAATTTCAGACAGATTAAATATAGCAAATCTTTATCCAACCTTGGAGGGTTCATTACCATGTACTGACACGAGTGCATGAGATTAAGTTTGCAATTATTTGCCAACCCATAGGGTAAAGCTTAAGCTAAATAGTGAGTGCCTGAGGTACAGGATGTCAAGAGAGTACCTGGTAAAAATGAAAACAGTGATAGCCCTGCTGCATATTTGAAAGAATTGGGATAGATCTTATTTTAGAGACTATGAGAAGGCCTATCTATCAAAAAGCAAAGCCACAGTAAGAATCAGTGCGTGAAGGATCTGCCAGATGCTGGTATGAAATTTATTGATTTATTTAAAGTAGAAGTGGCTGTCTTACCTTGCATGATGGTAATTGGTTGTGGCTGATCAACATAAGGTATTATGACCATTTCTGTTGCATGAAGTTTTGACAGGAGTTGTTGCTTGATGGCGATTGGTTGTGGCCGATCAACATAAGCTATTATGATCATTTCTGTTGAATGGAATTTTGACGCAAGTTGTCGCATGTGAATTATGGAGAGAATCCAGGGGCCATAAAAATTCCTATCCATTGTAAAATCCAGATCCAGATCCTACTTCTCAGATCTAGCATTTAGAGAATCTGGAATATCACAGCTAAGATTTTTGAAAATAAATATTATGACCAGAAATGAGACAGCTTAAAAATTAAGTCCTTGATCAGAATGTTGAACCAGATTTTCATAGAACGTCAATGCTGGAGAACTATCAGACATAGGAGATCAGTTGGCTTCAAAATTGATCTTTGCTGGATCGGAACAGGAGGAAAATTAGGAAAAGTTCCAGAATGTTGTCATTTGACACATACAGAGATTGTTTGCATCTATATTTTTATGGTTCCAGAGTAAATGGGTTTTAAGTTGGAAATGTATCTGCACATATTTTTCCATCTTTCGCTTTTCTGCTTCAGAAATCTTTAGAAGCTATGAATATTCTACAGTAATTTTTTTGGGTAGTTCATCTCTTTGAACCTCAAGGACCTCTTTTAAAGGTTTTACCTTCCGGAATTCTTTGATTTCAAATGAAAATATAGCCAAACATTATATATAAAAATCAATTTAAATTAAATACATGTGGAGATTTTGCATATGCTTTAACTACATATATTAATATAACAATGTAGATGCGTGCCAGAGCTTCAAGTTAGGTAGAAGCAGCTTTTGATAGTGCCCCTTACGAAAGTAAATACCCAGGTTATAAAGTATTATCATGCTCAATCAGATTATGGCAAGCTAGTTTTTTTCACCCATTTTTGAAATCGTTACTATTCTACTCTTACCAAAGTAAATACCCAAGTTGCAAAGTACTAGCATCCTCCCTATCAGAATATGGCAAGCAATTTTTTTGTCCCTCATGTAGAAATCGTTATTCTTTTAGTTTTAATTGCAAATTCTTGGAGTCTTTAATTCTGATATGCGATCTAGTCAATTTTCGTTAGCTCACTTGGTTAAGGTGTGGGTTTTGTCAACAAGATGACGCAGGTTCAATTTCCTTTAACAGTAAACTAGTTTGGAGAAAACACCTTAAAATCCAGCCAAGTCGATAGCTGGTGTGGTCCAAGCTGGATTCGATCTCTAGATGATTTTGACAAAATACATACCCTTCGTTCATAATTTCATAGACCAAAGGCCACTCCTACCAAGTAAAAGAGTTTCGAACAAACCAAAAAAAACTCTAACATAATATGTAATATAGTTAGAAACCTTTGTCTTACACTATTATCCTGAATGTTACGGTTTTCCTAAATGTTAGTGAATATTGCAGAGCCATCAGTAAAGGTGTGGTTGAATGAGGGGGCGGGGTGCTAGTTTTACCTTGAGAGGCATGTACGAATTATGTCCTATGTATGAATTATGAACATAATTTTGTGTGCCAAACAAACGAGATGTCCTTAGTGAATTGCAATAGTTAACTTTCATTTGATTTATTATCCAATCATCTCATTTGATGATTTAGTTATTAACTTGGACCAAATAAGATACATTAATTATTAAGGATACAGCCTCCAAAATCCAATTCTACGAGTCCAGCAAAACCTGGTGCAATGACGGAAACTATTGAATTATTGGATTTAATTTTCACAGTAAAAGTTATTGCATTATTTTATCACAAGCCCTGTCTAATTCTATAGCTGACTGGAGCCATACCTAGTGTAAAGAAAAGAAAGAAAGACATTAAAAGACATTATTGAATTTAATTCTCAAGGAAAAGTTATGCCACATCATATGAATGATTTTATGTAATTTATAATATTTTTATTCATAATGGACTACTATGTAATTTATAATTATTTTTATTTATAATGGACTACTATATACTTGAGTAGAAACATTAGAGCTATTGACTTGTATGGTCTATTTTAAGGGTATGTTTATTTCAGAGAAGTGGAGTTTGAAACTTTTGGATTTGTTTGGAGCATTTCAATAGAAGTTTTAAGGGCCAAAATTCTGTGGACGTAGTTTCCACCTTCTCGATGATATGATGCTACGGTGCTACACATTTAGAGCTTTTCAAAGATGCAGATATCACATCAGTGAAAATTCATGAATAAGTTATGCACCTTATAAGTTAAACACCATGGTATTGAGTAGATGTAACGTCATCTCTATTGATTCACACTCGTGGAGTTTGTTGGGTGTGGATTTTTAAGAATATTTTAGAAGTTCCAAAACCCTAAAACTAATTAAAAGTTGAGACATGCAAAAGACCTAACCCTAAATCCATACATTATTAGGTAATGTTAAAACATTGGGATTGGAGGAAAGGAAGGGTTCCATTTTTGTTGTGTTGATGATTGTTCCATAATTGAGCAAAGTAAGGGAATGCGACATTATGAGAAAAGTAGAGAAAGTATAAGATGTTGTAGTTGATAGGCAAGCTCAAATGAATTTACATTAATGGCAATAATGTATTAATACAAAGTTGAGTGATCTTTGGTTTTCATCTTTCAAAAAATATGTTATTCTCCTACAACTCTTTAGATTACCTTATGACTCATTAAATACTAATATGTACAATTCAACCGTAATCTTGTAGGATTATATATCCAACATTTCTCCCCTTGGTCTAAATGGGTGTTTGTGAGTCCAAGCATGAATTTCTCAATATCTACTCCAAGAGCTTTAATGAAATGTTTGCAATTTGCTCACGTCTGGAACAATGTCTTAAATGAATAGTCTTAGCCTCTACATGATATTGAATTAACTAGTACTCTATGTTGATGTGTGCTTAAATCAATCATGTAATTTGAAATTCTTGGCTAACTTGATCATAGAAGTATTGTCAACTAGAAGAATGTTAGAATTCACTTGTTTTTCCTACAAATCTTCAAGTATCTTTTCAAGCCACAATCTTCTTTGTTGTTTCTACAATCATATTTTTTTTCTTTGTTGTGGAATCTGTTGGAACAAACTGTTTGCATGACTCTTTAAGAGACAGTTGTTGATCCAAGGCTTGTGAGGTAGCCAAAAGTAGACACTTCATTCTCTTTATTGCCAGTAAAGTTTGAATCAGAATATCCAATTAGTCTGAAGCTGTCCACCTTAGAATAGTTGAGTCCAAAGTCTTGAGTTCCTTTCAAGTCTTTCAAAGCTCTTTTTGTAGCATACCAATGCTATTCATAGGGTTTTTACATAAACTTAGAAAGAGTCCCAGCAACAAATAAAATATTTGGTCTAGTGGTGGTAAGGTAGATAAGACTCCCCATAAGCTCTTTATACTTGGTTGCATCCTCAAATTCATTCCCTTTTTTAGATGTGAGCTTCAAATTTTGTTCCATTGGAGCATAGAGGATTACACTTTGCCATGCCAATATTTTTCAACAACTCTCTAATGTACGTTTGGGAGATGAATATATATTTTGAATTTTGAGTCGCTTCAATACCCAAGTAGTAGTGAATATGTCCAAAAATGTCATCTTAAAGCTTTTATTCAATTTTTTTATTTATGGATGTAGTATAGCTTTCATTGTTTCCTGTCACCAACATATCATCTACAAACACTAAGAGATACAACAATTTTGTCAATTTTGTTGACAAACATAGTTGCATCGTCAAAATTAAAGTGTTTGAAATTCAATATCAAAAGATATTTGATTAGCTTTTCATACCAGGCACAAGGTGTTTGTTTAAGGCCATATAAAGACTTGGTGGATTTGCATACACTTTATTCTTATCCATTCACAACAAAACCTTATGGTTGAGACATGAAAACATTCACTTTCAAGACTCCATTCAAGAAAGCAATGTTCACATCCATTTGATGAACTCTCCACCCATTATGTGCACCCAAAGCTAATAGAGTAGGGATGGTATCCCATTTTGCCATGGGGGAGAAAGTCTCTTCATAGTCAATTCCTTATTTCAATGCAAATCCTCTTGCTACAAGCCTTGCTTTATGCTTGTCAAGTGAACCATCTAATTTGTATTTGTTATTGTAGACTCACTTGCAGCCAATTGGTTTTGTTCCAAATGGAAGATCCACCAACTTCCATGTGCCATTCTTGATGAGAGCATCATCATACTCCTTATGTATAGTTTATTTCACATCATTAGAAGCTTCTTCTTCAAAGGAAGTTAGTTCATAATTAATAAAATAACCGTATTTCACAACCATATGAGGCATCCATATCATGTACATCATCTAAATATGAATCATCTACATCACCTCCATCTTATTTTCTAGCTTCATAGGAACTTATGGTTCATGTCTTTCCAACCTCGTTATAATGAACACTTTCAAATATCTTCATAGCCCACTCTAGAATTTTCTATGGTGGTCTAGGTTCAACTGATTGTGATGGTGTTGTATTCTCATCAAGATTCATTCTTCTAATTCTTTCAATCACATCATCCAATTAAACCTCATGTTTTGATGAAGTGCCTAGAAATTCTTAATGAGGGGGAGATGGTGTTGCAAAAGGATATTTCAAAGATGGAATTAAGATGGGGATTCCCCCTTTAAGATCTGGAATCTCATTATTAAATTCATGATATGTCTTTACATAGATAATTTTATCCAAATGATAAAGATGCCCCTCAACAGTATTGCCATTTGTATTCATTTAAAAAAAATCGCATCTCTAGAAAGAATAAACTTTTTTATTTACCTCATCGTAAATACGATATGCCTTGGTAGTGTTTGAGTACCCAAAATGATGTACTTTTGACTCCTTCCACCAAGTTTGTTTCTTTGTTCCTTAGGATTTAAGGCATAACAAGTGGAATCAAAAACTTTGAGATGTCTCACTAAAAGAATGTAGCTATACCACATTTCATATGGAGTCTTGTTGGCAAAGAGCATGAGATGAAATTTTGTTTCTTAAATAGACTGCAAACTGCACTGCATCACCCCAAAACATCAATTTCACATTTTTGAAAAATAGCATGGAGCATGCATTATTCAAAAGTGTCATATTCATTCTTTAAGCCACATCATTATGTTAAGAACACATTATACAACTTGATGAGAACTATATACTCAAAGTGAGAACTGTGACTATAAAAACTCACTTTTTGCATAAAAAATGCCAAAAACAACCCTCGAAACAAAAAGTGGTGGTACCGGTAGCATTCCTTTCGGGGCTAAAATTACAACTTTTTGGAAAATTTGGCCAGTGTGGGTGCAATCAAAACCCTAAATCAACCACCAAATCGAAAAGATGGTCTTCCAAAATCATTCTCGTTTTTGTTCATGGTTAAAATTCCATCATTTATGAAACTATGGCCTTAACAACCGGTGCAATTGTTATGAAAAACGCAAAAATCAACGCCTGAATTGAAAAAAGGTGCTACCAGTAGCACCCATTTTGTCCATGGAGTTACAATTGCAAGTAGTTGTCTACAAATTAGACAATTTGGTCCAGAAAGCCATTTTCCCCCAAATATGACATTTTTATTTTGCAAAATCAAAATTTAACTGTTTTATTCGAGATTTTGATGGTAGAAATGGATTCAACAACCTCAAAATATTCTTGGACACGAAAAATTCCATAATATAGATTTGAAAAATCTTGACCATTTTTTTTCAAAATCATACTGAAAAAAATCACCTATTCCAATCCAAAACATCAAATTTTTAGACTACACAATTTCATACAAATTCATAACCTAAAATACATATTTCTTTTAAAAATAATTGTAAAAACAAAAAACCAAAACCTAATTTTAATTTAAAAATATAATCGAAGTTTATAACAAAGAAACAAACACAATTAAAAAAATTTAATAAAAAAATAACTAATATAATTAAAAAATAAAAATAATATTAAAAATAATATATATAATATGTTAATGAGAGGAACCTCGATAGTGAGGATCAAGCCACCACTATAGAATGGCGCCACTTCATAGTGGTAGCTCTATGGTCAGCATTAAGCTTCCCTTTTGCATATTTTCATATTTTAGTTAATGCCCTAAGTTTTAACATATTACCATAGGTTTTGACTTATTTCCAAACGTTCCTTTAACATATTATAGTGTAATGTTTTATATATATATTTTTAAAAATATTATAATATTGGTTTTTTTTTTAAATGTATTTTATATTTTTTTTATTATATATATTAATTTTTAAAATATTTTATTTATTTATTTATATTTTTAAATATATTTTCTGTTATATATATATGATTTTTTTTAATGGATTTTTTTCTTTTTAAGATTTTATGTTCTTAAATTATTGGATTGAGTTTGTTTTTGAAGTGATTAAAAAATTTAACTATCTTTATAAAATTATGGATGATTTTGAAATGCATGCAACTATAATATGGCTGAATAAAACAGTGTCACTGGTAGCACATCTTTTTGATATGGGAGTTTATTTTGTTTAAACATGGTGTAATTTTAATCCTGAATAAAAACAATGGTGATTTTCGAGAACCACTTTTTCGATTCGGGGTTGATTTAGGGTTTTGATTACACCGACACTAGTCAAGGTTTTCAAAAACTTGTAATTTGATCCTAACAAAGGGTGATAGTGGTAGCATCACTTTTCGATTCAAAGGTAAAAATAGCCACTAAATGCAACCTATAACAAATCAAGAACTATTTAGAGTTATCGTTAAGTTGTATAATGTGTTTAAGGATTGTATGGCATGTTCTTTTTATGCATTTCCATGTTGCCTAAGATAAGCTTCAAATTCACTAGATGTATATTTTCCCCAATTTTCAATAAGAAGGGAACCAATACGAGAGCCATGGTTTTGGGTAGCTCGAAGTATTTTCCCATGGTATTCCCTCTATAAAAGGAAGGCATTGCAATACGACTGTGTATAGTAGTATTGTGAAAAACGATCTCTGTGATTGTGTGAGAGAGACTGCGAGAGAGTGAAGAGGAAGTGCAACATGTGTTGCATGTTGTATCCATTCATTTTGTTGGACGTTATAATAAAAGGACTAACAATTTCTGTATGGATGTAGCCCGTCTTGGGTGAACCACATTATATTGGTGTCTCTCTTGTATTATGTTTATGTGTTTTATATTTGCATCTTGTTTTATGGTATTGCTCTGTGATCATGTTTTATAACTTATCTTTCAACAATTAAACACAATACATCATAGTATAGTCATCAACAAAAGTCATATATTTATTACCATTAGTAGAAACAACAAGCATCGAGCCACACAAATCAATGTACCAACTCTAATTTTCTACATGCTCTAGAGTTTGAATCATAGAAAGGTTGCTTATTATGTTTTCCAAAGATATAAGCATCATATTGCTTCAACTTCTTTGGAATGGTGAGAAAATCGAAAACACCATTCTTTTTCAACATTCTAAGACTGTCATAGTTGATATGTCCTTATGTAGCATGCCACAAGAGACTAGATGACAAAGTACCTTCTTCATGTAGAGAGTGTTATGCAAAATTTTGGGCTCTTGCAGATGTCCCTTTCAGCTTCAACAATCTCTCATCTTCTCATATAGTCATGATGACTTGGTTGTCAAATGATCTCCTTATCTCAACTTTCTTGTCAAATATGTGATGGAATGGCCTTGTTGTTGAATGTGTATAAGAGAGATAACAAGTTTTTCTACAACTTTAGAAGATAGAGAACATGTTGCAACATAAAATTAGGAAATCCTTGCAATTTAAGCGTGTTGGTACCAATTCCTTTAGGTTTGAGGCTGGACTTATCCACAAAGTACACTATACCATCTACATTGCCATTCAAATATTAAAAAAAACTCTTCTAAATGTCACGTATTAGGTTGTACCTGTGCCATGCAACCAAGTATCTCTCCAAGATGCAAATTAAGTATTGAACAAAAATTCATTTACACCAACATTACAATGTGCAACAATGAAATGAGCGAATTCAAAAGCTTTGCTTGCCTCATGAGCTTTACATGATTTCTACTCTTTCTTCTCTATGATCTTCTCCCATGGAATTTTGTGTGTCTTTTCTTCATATCCTTTCTTTCCACAATAGAGACAATGAAGATCATATCCTTCACGATGGTTGTATCTACCCCTTTCCTATTAAAAAAATTCCACATCCTTTACATCGAATCGAATCCTCTCCCTACCTTCACAAACTATGAATATAGATTTCATTTTTTCAAGAAAGGATGATTGACTCTGAAACTTAAGAGATTTCAAACCTCATAAAGACAACTAATAAGTTCAATTCAAATGAGAATATGTTTATGCTAAAGAGATATTAGAGGATGGTTACACACATGTTAACCACAAAGCCAGTTATTCACGTATGGCTAGCCATATTCGTTCACTTAATAATTATACATAAATTTGTTTTCCTTAGATTGTCAAGGCATAGTGGAGACTGCATTATGGAGCTTGCAGTGTAACTTCGGAAGATATTCTAGATGTATTGATTGTATTCCTCCACCAGGAGATGAGTTTGGTCATGTAAGAGTCATTGAAAGAATCAATGTAAACCTCCGAATGTAAGTTGGGTCAATAATACCCAAGTGTCATTATAATAAATATTATTTTTGGTGTCTAAATAAACAAGTTGGCCCTATCAGTTAGATAAGTTGGCCTTGTTAGGTTCTAGGGTCAATTCAAGAGACAAATATAAATAGGGAGGCACTCCCCTTCATTTGTACACACTCACTCAAGCAAGTTTGCAAGAGAGAGAAGAACTAGCGTGCCAAGGAAAAGAGAGAAGTAGTTGTCTTGGGTTTTACACCGCTCTGGTTGAGTTCTATACTGAGGAAATTTTGCAGGGTTTTCTCCCTTGTGGTTTCCCCGAGAAAAATATTTGTGTGCTTTGTGTTACCATGCTTGTTTTTCTTTCAATGATATTACTATTGAAGTTGTTTTAAGATATCATCTAAGTAATTAAGAAAATGTAACATGGTATCAGAGCCACATTGAAAGGAGATATTGCATAGCTAGGTTTTGTTATTCTGAACAAATCCCTTGACATATCAACCAGAAAAGAGGGCTCACTCAACTCGCCCAGAAGGGCGCATCTTTCTGTGAAAACATAATTGAATTCCAAGAAGTTTCAGTTTTGGACCAGACACTGCTGTTGGGAAGAACTAGGGCTTCATTTTTCCTGAGACTCCATCATCAATTTAAAAAAAACAAGATACATACTAGCTCTCCCTGGGAAGGCATATATTTTCCATCACTCAGCCCTACCAGTGATCCCAACTGAAAAATTAGGGTTTATACATAAAACCCTAGGTCATCCAAAAGAAGGTTATCCAAAAGACTGTATTCATTGAGTAAGTATTACTTCCTCTAATTCCATTTGAAGTTTTTATTCTGTTAAAAGATGACAAAGAGTACCAATCTATATGAGAAGCTTGAGGGTGATGAAAACTTCAAAGCATGGAAGTATCAGATCATGCTCATCCTAGAAGAAAATGATCTAGAAGGATTTATAAAGGAGGAAGTTGCAGAACCACAAGAAGATGAATCAAAATCCAAATACAAGAAGGATATGATCAAGGAAAAGAGGATCATAGATGAATCCATCAAAGATAGCTTGATTCCTCAAGTATCCCCAAGGAGGATACGAAAGGAAATGTTTGATTCTCTATCCAACTTATTTGAAAGAAGAAATATTAATAGAAAGATGGTCTTGAGAAATCATCTCAAAAGGAAAAAACTAGGCAATCATACTTCAAAAGAGTAGCTCAAATCAAGGAGCAGTTGGAATCTACTGGTGATATGGTTGAAGAAGTAGAAATTGTAATGACCACCTTGAATGGTCTTCCAAGATATTAGGAATCCTTTATTTGAGGAATCTGTTCAAGAAGAAGACTGACCAAGTTTTGACAGTTATAGGAAGAATGTGTTCAAGAAGAAGAAAGAATAGAAACAAGAGAGGAGAAGCTAAATGAAAATGAGGATCAAGCTTTGGCAGTCCATACCAAAGGAAAGAACAAGAGAAAGAGTTATGAACATCCTCCTAGAAATACTCAAGGGTTTAAGAAGTCCAAGAAAGGCTTCTCAAATTATGAATGCTTCACTTGTCATAAGATGGGACACATTGCTATAAATTGTCCCATGAAGGCATAACCAGTCAAGAAGAAGAACAAAAGATTCTAGGCCCATGATGTTGAAGACAATGATCAAGAAGATGAGGAAAGAGCTAAGGAAAATGAATATTCATGTGAAGAATATGTCTTGATCTCTGAACTCACATGATCAGTCTCACTAGGAAATGACACTTGGTTATTAGATAGTGGTGCTTCCTAGCACATGATAGGTTACAAGGACTCACTCTCATGTATTGTACAAAAGGAGTCCCCACACAAATTAATGCTTGGAGATGCTTACCAATATCCCATCAAAGGAATGGGAGAATCCTCCTATAAGTTGGACTCTGGAAAGTCCATGAAGATGAAGGATTTCCTCTATGTTCCAGGATTAAAGAATAAATTTCTTTCTATATCAGCCTTAGATAAGAAAGGATTCGGATTTGATTTTGTGGATGGAGAAGTCCTCATGTGGACAAAAGGAAAAAATTATAGATGATGCAATAGTGATTGGAGTTGAAGAAGGAGGACTCTATAGATAAAAGGGATCTTCGAAATTATTCATTCATATATATGTGGGCCAATGTAAACTACTTCATTAAGAGGGTATGTTTACTATGCTTCCTTTATTGATGACTACTCCCACAAAACTTGGATCTATTTATTGAAGAAGAAGGATAAAGTGTTTGAAAGGTTCAAAGAGTTTAAGGCCCTTGTAGAAAACCTCTCTGAAAAGAGGATCAAGATTTTAAGATCAGATAATGGAGGAGAATTCACATCAAGGGAATTCGATGAGTATCACAAAGAAGCTAGGATTAAGAGGGAGCTCACCATTCTATATAATCCACAACAAAATGGTGTGGCAGAAAGAAAGAATAGATCTATCATGGAAGTTGTGAAAGCTATGATCCATGATCAAGATCTGCCTATGTACCTATGGAAAGAAGAAGCCAGAACAACAGTATATGTACAGAATAGAATCTCCCACAGGTACCTTGGTAACAAGACTCCAGAAGAAATGTTTACCGGAGAAAATCCTGAATTCAGTCACCTAAATATATTTGGTTGTCTGGTATACATACACATTCCCAAGGATAAAAGATCAAATCTAGATCCTTCAAGAAAGAAGGGATTGTTAGTAGGATATAGTGAGCAATCAAAAGCTTATCAAATCTATATCCTGGGATATTGTCAAATTTAACTAAGCAGAGATGTCACCTTTTATGAAGATACATATTTCAGAAAATCAAAGAGAGACAAGGAATATACAGAGGAGCATGAAACTCCCAGAGTTGCAGAAGGTCCTAAACCAGTTAGGTTCAAAGAAGAAGAACATATTCCTGAGGATCATGACATAACATAACCTCAAAGAGATAAATAATTTCTTAATGAAATGATCTCACGCAAGTGAAGGCCTTCCTAGGCTCGTGAATTAATTGAAGAAGAAAAAAGACATGGTGTCCTAGAAGGAACCATCAAAGAAAGAAATAATCCAAAGTCATAGCCTAGTTATGTGGCTTTGTTGTGTGATCTCGTTGATAAAGAAACAACATGTTTCAAAGAATCAACAAAGCAGAAAGAATGGGTTGATGCCATGGTCAATGAATACCAATCCATTATAAAGAATTATGTATGGGAAATAGTACCAAGAACAAAGGATAAGTTAGTGGTATCCTCGAAATGGATCTACAAGACAAATCATTCAACAAATGGTTGTATAGATAAGTACAAGGCAAGATTCATAGCTCATGGATTCTCCCAAAAGGAAGGAATCGACTATGAGGAGACCTTTGCACCAATGGCTAGGTACACCTCAATTAGAATCATCATTGCCTTGGCATCCAATATGAAGTGGAAGTTATATCACATGGAAGAGGTATATACCTTTTATCCTAAATGGTTTGATAAAAGAAGAGGTATATATCGAACAACCACAAGGTTTTGAGGTAGATAATCAAGAAACTCATGTATATAAACTCAAGAAGGCATTGTATGAGTTAAAGCAAGCATCTAAAGCATGGTATGGAAGAATTGATGGATTCCTGACGAGTTTGGGATTTACCAAGACAAAAGCAGATTCCAAACTCTACTATAAAGTTGAGGGTGATGGAATTATGATATTACTACTGTATGTGGATGATCTATTCTTAACAGGAGAAGATAATCAACGAATGTAAGAAGAAGCTCACTGCGGAATTTGAAATGAAAGACCTTGGAATGATGCACTATTTTCTAGTTCTTGAAGTATGGAAGTATCTAGACAAGATTTTCCTAAACCAACGAAAATATGCAGTAGAAATACTAAATATATTTGGGATGATAGATTGCAAGTCTATGACTACTCCGATGACAACAAATTTGAAACTATTGAATGATGACACTTCAGAAGCAGTAGATGCCACCTTCTATAGACATATTATTGGTTCTCTGATGTACTTAACCAATACAAGACCATATATATGTTTTGTTGTAACACTCTAAGTCAATATATGGTGAATCCCAAACATATTCACCTAGTAGGAGAAAAACATGCGATGAGGTATCTAAAGGGGACTTTAGACTATGGTCTCATAAATGAATCAAATGGAGAGATCATATAACATGGATTTATATATTCAGATTGGGAAGGAAGTGCCGAATATAGAAATATAACTTCATGATGCTATTTTAGTTTGGGATCAGGCATGATCTCATGGTTCAGTAGAAAGAAATCCAATATTGCACTTAGCATGACAGAGGATGAATACATTTCAGCATGTTCGAACTGTAGGAAAGTAGTATGGCTTCACAAGATGTTGACATGATTATTTGATGTAGGGATAGATGTTACTGATATCCTTTGTGATAATCATAGTTGTATTAAGATGACGAAAAACCTGGTGTTTCATGACAAGTCGAAACATATCGAAGTTAGATATCATTACATCCAACATATGGTACAAAAGGGTGCTGTAAAGCTCAAGTATGTTCCTACATAGGAACAAGTGGCATATGTGTTGACTAAGCCTCTGTCTCGTACAAAGTTTGAATACTTTCAAGACAAGATTGGTGTAGTCCGAAAGGACCTCCCATGAAAGAGGGAGTGAAGGAAGATTGTAGAAGGATGCAGTGGTGGTAGCTCAGCCTAGAGTAGGGTGAGTCTGGCTAGGATTGTTTTCCTGAAAGTGTTAGTAAGTCTGACGAGGCCTGTTTATCCTAGGGGGATCAGTATGTCTGGCTAGGTCTATTTATCCCAAGAGGGTTAGTAATCCAAAACAAGGCTTGTTGGTCCCCAGGAAGATCCATCTTTCTGACTAGGCCCATTGACTCGAAAGGGTTAGTAAGTTAGACAAAATTCCCAGATGGATCTACTAGAGAACTTACCAAGATACTGCTCTAAGATAGTTAGAGGGAAATATGTAGTTTTAGTATTCCATATTGATATGGCAGGTTCAATATTTTCATATTGATGTTGTTGAGATGATTGTTGAGATAGTTACAGTATTTCCATACTGATGTAGCAGGTTCAGTATTTTCATACTGATGATTGTTGTGATGACTGTTGATGACTGTTGATGAGATAGTTTCAATATTTCTATACCGACGATGATTATGTTGTTTAAACATGTTTATGTTGATGATGTTCCAACATCTCCATGTTGGTGATATAGATGATGATCTAACATTTATTGATGATTTCATTTTAGTACTAACATGCTAATGATGTTGTTGTTGTTGATGTTTTAGTGTTCACATACTGATGTTGTAGATGATGTTTCAATATTTATATACTGATGTTGCAGATGATGTTCCAGTATTCATATACTGATGTGGAAAAAGAAGATTCAGTATTCACATACTGATATGACAAAAGATTATTCAATATCCACATACCAATATTGAAAAAGATGATTCAATATCCACATACTTATATTACAGAAGATGATTCAGTTTCCACAGACTGATGTTGTAGAAGATGATTCAATATACATAAAAGATGATTCAGTATCTAAATACTGAGGTTGCAGAAGGTGATCTAGTATTATCATGCTGAGATTGATGATGAAGATGTATGATGGTGTTCCAAAACTTCCCATGACATATAGAGACTCACAAGTTAGATGAACAATTGTGGTAGTAGTTGCTACCTTGGTTGAATACCTTCCTAGTTAAGAGGGAGTGTTAAAGTATTTTAACTTCAGAAGATATTCCAAATGTATTGATTGTATTCCTCCATCAGGAGATGAGTTTGGTCATGTAAGATTCATTTGAAAGAATCAACGTAAACCTCTGAATGTAAGTTGAGTCAATAGTACCCAAGTGTCGTTATAATAAATATTATTTTTGGTGTCTTACTAGACAAGTCGACCCTGTTAGTTAGAAAAGTTGGCCCTACTAGGTTCTAGGTCAGGTCAAGAGACAAATATAAATAGGGAGGCACTCCCCTTCATTTGTACACACTCAATCAAGCAAGTTTGCAAGAGAGAGAAGCAATTGTATTGGGTTTTACACTGCTCTGGTTGAGTTCTATACTTAGGAAGTTTTGCGGTGTTTTCTCCCTTGTGGTTTCCTCGAGGAAAATCTTTTTGTTCTTTGTGTTACTATGATTGTTTTTCTTTCGAAGATCCTACTATTGAATTTGTTTTAATATATCATCTAAGAAATTAAGAAAAAATAAAAATAGATACCACATATTCTATGCGATGAGGTGCAACTGGTGATAAAATGCAACACAAAGATATATAAAATGCTAATATATAGCACACAAAGTACCAGATACTTGCAGGAGGTGAAAAAATGCCAAAATATATCCATAACTCTATACAATAGATCAATACAATAGCAGAGGTAACACATAGGTGGTAGAGAATGTACATGTTGAGGAAAATTAGAGTTTTGTAGTGGTAAGACTCACACAAAAGAGACAATTCACAAGTAGCATGAGATTATACTATGCATAAGTAAAATAATTGTTGTTGAAAATGTAACTTCAAAAGATATTATTTGTATTATTATTATTATTATATTGTTCTTTTTTTATTCCACCTTTCGGGGATGTTTTCCCTCCGATCAGAGATGTCATTAATGTAATTGGTCAGGTAAGAGTTGAGGTAAAACCTCCATTGTAAGTTGGGGAAATAGTCCGCAAGAAAATAATGTAAAATGTATTTTTGGTCTCCCACAAGGACAAGTCAACCCAGATAGTTAGGGAAGTTGACCATGTCGAGAAGAAAGGTCACACACCTGATCAATATAAATAGGGAGGCACCCTCCCTTATTTACATACACTGCAAGCACATAAAGCATGGTATGGAAGAATTGATGGATTCTTGATGAGTTTGGGATTTACCAAGAGTACAGAAGATTCCAACCTATACTATAAATTTGAGGGTGATGGACTTATGATATTAATACTGTATGTGGATGATCTATTCTTAACAGGTGAAGACAATCAACGAATGTAAGAAGAAGATCGCTGCAAAATTTGAGATGAAAGACCTTGGAATGATGCACTATTTTCTAGGTCTTGAAGTATGGAAGTATCCAGACGAGATTTTCCTAATCCAAGGAAAATATTGTTGAGCCTCATTTTTTTATCATTTTAGACAGTTAAATTATGCATTTAAACACATGTTTTATCATCTTTTTGCACAATTTATGTCTTGTAGATCACTATTCAGCCCCAGGTATGCACGAATTTAAGATTTATGTAAAATCTGTTTATTGTTATCATTTTACGATTTTTATGATTAAAATTAACATTATGTGAAGCACATTTGATATATTAATGTATGTATATTTGTTTGCAGGTTATATATTCTTTGGGCGAGCTCGCAGTAGACATGCATTTAGCTAGATCTGCGCATCACTATCCAACTTACCATCCAACTCACCAACAAACAAATAAACAGACATTGCATTCAACTAGATATGCGTAGAGTATATCCAGCTCATGGTCCATCTCACCTAACAACTCGTTAATTAGACCGCACGCTGTTGATAACGGATTCCAAGCATTAAAAAGTTGGAACGGTTTGCAAACTGCCTACTGTCCACGCGTTTGGATGATGGAGAAGCTCTTAGTCTAAAAGGATCGCCATCACGCTGCCCTTGCTTGACACGACTCCACCTGCCATGCTAAAGAAGGAGTATGCATGCCACATCATGCAATGAAGAGAACTGTTCGCCCTGAAGAAGGGAGGACGACTATGTGTTGGCCTGCGATTAGTTACTGGTTATAATGGTTGACTAAATTTAGAGAGAAGTCGACCACTAAAGGATAGACTTGCTCATCTCTTGTAAACATTATATAAACACCTATATGTGCAGAGTTAGAGAGTTTATCATTTTATTTGTTAGATAATTGTTTGAAGAGAAGAATTATGTAATTCTGTTCCATCATTTTAATAGAGCCGTATGCTTTGTTGTTGATGATTGCGTTTGAGTAAGCGTTAGCCAGGAAACGCCCCTGATTGCTGAGAGGGCCCCTCATCAACCAAAGGTTCATTCTTTTGTGTAATTTTGTTCTTTTCTTTCTGTTAAAGCTAGTTTAATTTGTTTTCATTAGATTGTTGTAAATGTTTATCTCATTTATTTCCTGTAATGCAATTTTATTTCTGAAAAGTTAAATAGTTAACTGCACGCATAGTTTGCTTTCAAATTTACTTTCAATCATTTTATTTCCAGTTTACTATTCAGTATTTGCAATTAGATAAACTAGATCTAGTTCTGTTTATTTCCTTTCTATTATGAGTTATGCAATTTAAATTCTAGTTTATTTCTTAATGATTTCTTTATATTCATGAATTTGTTTAAGTTCATTTCATTGTTAAATTTGATCAATAAATAGGTTTGCCTGCTGTCTATTTCCATTAGAATTCACATGTGCACGAATTCCGTTGAAGATTAGCTCATTTAGGTTAATTTTTGTGATTTTAACTGTGGAGACTGTCATTTGGACAACGAGTTTAAACTGTTATTCAGTCACCCTTTTTAGACCCATAGTTCAGTTTGTCATTCAGCTCAATGTTTCGTTTTTAGTGTTTTTAATGTGTTTTGAAATTGTTTTAAGTTATGTTTCTTTAGTGTTTGAAGTATGCTTTGACTGTAATAGTTAAAAGATAGTTTTATTTTATATTAAAGTTAATTTGAATGGTTTTAGGTTATTTGTTAAAAGTTACCTTACTTCTTTTCACCTTGAATATGTGTTAAGCTATTTTATGTTTTGTTTCTTGAGTTTGTTTCTGATTTCTTTTTACTATTGTATTGTTTTGTGTTCATGCCTTTGGGTTAATTTATCCGTTTGCATGTAAAATTCAGTATTATATGTGTTATCCTTAGTATGTTTTTAGGTTGTTCCTTTTTCATTGTGTGAAAACTGAAAGAGACTTGTAGAATAGAATTCAAAGTTATCTTTATTAAGTTTTCTACTTGCTTTTCCTTATTAAGTTTTCTATTTGTTTATAAGTTAGGTCTTCCTTACATCTTAGCCTTTCACTTAAAATGTTAGTTCTTTGCTTATAAAATAAATTATCATTTGTTGTTATTATGTTTCCAATATAAACTTTCTTTGTATAGTTAGTTCTTGAGATTATTCACTAGAACTTACTATAAACGGTAGTTTACTATCACAGGACATTATTATATATATCTTTAATTCTCGACTAATTGTTTATCAAATATAATGGTATAGCTTAATACTGTTTTTTAGTACTTTGTTCTAGTTCAATTACTTAAATAGTTGATTTTTTAGGAGTTTGACTCAGTTTTTCATTTTGAAAGATCTTTCAATCTTTTGTTTGTTAAAATATTTATACAATGCCATAGGAACCCCTCTACCTTCACATATATTTTGTAGCAACTCTAAGACTACCAAGCCCAGTCGATAATTAAATGTTAGGTGAATTAATCTAGACATTATAACACCCAAGATTTTGGCACCGTTGCTGGGGAGTTGTTCTATAAGGTAGAATAGGTAGAATTTCCTTATGAAGTTTAGTAATAGGCTAGTGGCGGGGAAGCAGTAAGACGAGAGGTAAGAACCTACGCATCTATTATAACAGGGCGACCCCAAACCCAACAGGCATAATAGTATTGTAGGAATCTTTGTTTATTTCAGCTTTTCATGAACATATTCGAAAGGTATCTAGTTCCCCAATCCCATTTCTTTTCAGTATTTTTGTTTCTTTCTTTTATGCAAAGAATTAGTGTGAGTTTATTTATTTCATGTAAGTGTGGGACTTATTTTACAATTAAATCACTTAGTGGTGTTGTAAGCACCACTCACCTTGCTAACAAATTGAAGGAACATTCGAAAGAGGAACCTCAAGTTAATACATGAAGAACTACTTATGTTGTGGAAAGATATGGTAGGAGAGAAGGATGAAGAAGTTGTTACCTTTGAATTCCCTATTAGAGATCCTGGAGGAGTGG
The DNA here is from genome assembly GCA_001517045.1 of Pseudotsuga menziesii. NCBI lineage: Eukaryota > Viridiplantae > Streptophyta > Pinopsida > Pinales > Pinaceae > Pseudotsuga > Pseudotsuga menziesii. The sequence continues at coordinate 996,809 of LPNX010782590.1, forward strand.
CACAAATGGAAAGCATCCCCCCATCCATTCTACCAAATTTTCATGGATTGTAGAATTAAGACCCTGATGAGTTCTTATTTCAATTTGAAGTACTTTGTAGAGGATAAGACGTTCAAAATCTGAAAATTTTTCCTCTTAATTTGAAAGGAGCAGCCCTCCGATGGTTCATGAGCCTAGGTGGGAATTGTATTCAAACTTGGGAAGACATGAAACATATATTCTTGAAAAAATACCAAGATTATTGTAGGGTCAATGAGGATCTCTTCGAAATAACACAAGGCAAAGAAGAAACTTTGGAAAATTATGTCGAACGCTTTCAATAAAACCTTCAAAGATCAAAACTAAAACAGTTGGGGAAGGATACTTCGAAAAGACTTTTACTCAAAGGAATAAAAAATGAATATTTAGAAATCTTAAGCCTGATGGGAACAAGTGATGTATTTCAATTACCATATGATGATGTTTGCGAATTATATAGAAGGTATTCAAGAGGAAAATTCAAGACTGGTAAGAATATACCCTCTTCTTAGTTTTTGAAGTGTGCTGTAGGAATTGGAGTTACAAGAGCTGAAATTGGTGATTTATTTTAAATACTTGAATATGACATTATCAGCTCTCTAAACTCACAAATTAATATTTTGCAGGATGGGAAAAATGATGAATTTGAAGGAGAATTTTGCCATCAGTGCCAAAAGAAACATCTTACAAAGGATTGTCCCTTGGATAGCCTTAGGATTTGTAGCATATGTAGTTTGAATCATTTCACGGGTGATTTCTCTTCCTTACGCAAGATGGAAACAACATGCCAAGGAGATATGTAAATTGTAATGAGTTCACCTTACGAAATAACCAGAGATGTCATGGAAATAGAGGCTTACATGTATGGTTTAGAGATCCATCCCTCCATTCCCCTACTCCCATAATCAATCAGTGAATATTCGGACACCCTAGCAGTTGTTGCAGCCTCAACTTAACTCCTACCAACCTCGTTCACAAATCCTTTATGGCCCAACTTATGATCATTTGGATACTCTCTCTTACGTTGCAACATTACCTAGTTCTCTATAACCTCCACAATATTTTCAACAACATCCTATTTACCTAGCAGGATCAACCACACAAGCCAGTCAATTGCACCTGCCACAATCACCTTCTCATAAATATCCTTTATGCCCTACACACATTCCTGTTCAATCTATTCCACATTCTAACAATAATAAAGCAGTACAATATGCTTATAGTGTTGAACTGCAACATTTACCCACCTTTCCTACCTCACTAACATTACCGAAGGAAATTCATACATGGTCTGGAGAGGTTATAGATCGAGGAGTTGTAGAAAATATGGAAGAAAATGAAGCTTCTACTTGGACTTATCCACAAGAAGACAAGATCAACATGGAATGTATCACGTTTGATGAGGGACAAACATTAGAGCCTGAATACTCCCCATCACCAAACATAGAATCTTTATGCATTCTAGAGTTTGATGAAAGACCTCTTGACCTGACAAATGAAGAAGAGAGCCCATAATACAAGGATTATATTGAGATTTGGTTCCATGAGGTAACTAAGCCACAATACAATTCTCTCCTTCAATACTTATTGCTGCTAAATCAAACAGGTCGGTTGGTTCCTCATATCCAGGGAATCATTGCAATATTTTTCTTGTGTGTGGATAAAGGTATAATTTTAATCTTGCTTCGAACTTGGTTACATTGGAAGAATTCATATACTTGAATATAATTGTCCTCTTTCTTTCTAAGTAGAATAGGATATTGTGTAAATATATTTTTGTTTCATTTGAATAAATAAGAGTCATTTCTGACGAATTGTCTACAGGAAACTCTTTTCCTTTTCATAATGTTATATATGTTTTCATGAATAAATTGAATCATCTAACAAGTGGTTTTGCAGTTTGATTACAAGTACTTTATCTCTATAAGCAGCTCATGGAGTATTATTTGGAAAAGGGAAGTATGCTAAAACACTCATAAGGTATCTTAACCTTTCTTGGGGTACTTTTGAAATTTGCAGCTTATAGTGACAATTAAAAAAAAAACAATTCTCTGTATATCATTCTGAACCATCTCTTCTATGATTCATATGGTTTGGTATTTTGATTTAGACATGTATATTTCTGATTGGTTATTTTGAATAGTTGCATGACAAACTTACTTTCATTATCATATTTTTCACAATCTCATGTTACAACTATGGATTACTAGTTCATCCTATACTTGTTATCAAAAATTGTCTCTCAAGTATTTTTTGTGATAACTCGAGAGTAAGTAGAATTTTTGCTTGTGGGGAACATCACTTATCTGTTATGAATAAGAAGAACTGTAAGGTCAAAGAACAAATTTAGGTTATTCTCTTTTGACATCATCTATGGTTAAGGCCATTATTAAATTACTTATAAGATTACTTTACAAATTTGAATTATGTGTGTAGCAGGGATTAACATGCTCTAGTACCAATCGACTTCCATATACTTAATATCATTATACAGGGCAAACCCGTTGGGGTATTGAACAATCCTGCTGGCAGCAGGTCAATGCTTAGTAATAACTTAAAACAAGGAAGCTCGATAAATGCAAGTAAACCCATTGGGGTACTGAACAGGCTCGCTAGCAGCGGGACTATGCTTGTATGGTACCAAGGTAAACCCATCAGGGTACTGAACATGCCTACTAGCAGTGGGGAAATATTGGGTAGAAGAGATCTGGTTAATGCACCACTTTGCACATGATTCGTAGAATAATGATAATATAAAGAAAAAAATTTAGAATTTATGAATAATATGTCAAGGCCAATTGTTATAATGTCATTTGAGAATTGCTGTAAGTTGGGCTTGGACCCAGCCATCTAATTCAACAAATACCTAGGATGTCATTATCCTAGAAATGGGACCCATAGCTAAAAATCTTACACACTCCGGGGTAAACTCAAAATATTTTGTGATGACAAGATATCTTTAAAATGAGGCATGGATGACTAGCTTTTCCTATGGAATTCCTTCATTTATATTATCATCTTTCAAGTGGTATTTCTAATCACTATTATATATATATATATATATATTTTATGAATATACATATCTGAATAATTTCCATTTACTAGTTAGTTTTTCTTTTTCTTACCAAATAATAACAACATGATAGAACTTTTTATTTTAATTATCTGGAACAATCAATTCTTCTCTCTTGTACGGCTTGAGGACATGCCATATCATTGGTTTGGGAGAGGATTAGGAAAGATTAGACTATTTTTATTTTCATTATTTATGACAGATCTATTTATCTCTGACAAATGTTAAGTGTTTTCAGGATAATGTAAGCAGTTGAACATGGATATAGCATAAAGAATATTTTTACAGAAAAATCAATATGAAGGACTATATCGAGGACTATATCAAGGGTTGAATGATGGTCCAAATGACTATATGAATAAAACATTGTGATATTATAGCACTAATGATTAAAATATGTCAACCAAATTTTGTGATTTTTGGCAAGTAGTTTTTACCTCCATATGGACGCTTTGACCTTAAACACTTTTTAGTCATCATTTCACTATTGGAAGCCCTATCCTCTTATTTAATCACACATTTTTTTTGTTAAAATCAAGGTTATTATAATTGTAAATGCGATATATGCATTCATATCATATGTTCAACCTATCCAAAGTTTTACTTTGGACATGGTTGAACTAATTACAAACCTTACAAGCCCGCTCATTAATGTATATGTCTGTTGATGACACACATCTCAAGATTCGCTATGATAGCATAATCTATTAAGAAGGATGAACCTCTTGCTATTCCATCATTTTTCATCACCATTATTTCTGGAGAACTGTTTTCTTCTTATGCCCTCTAAAAAAACCCTGTACCCAAACTATTGAACAATGCCAAATTGTTTTTAAGGCTATTAAGTTAAGACTATTAAAGAGCTCAACAAAGCCATTTAATCTTCACATAACATTTGACATGAAAAACATGCTATTTTCAAAACACAAGCCAGAAGTCTAAAGTTTAAATCATTTCCTTCACCTGCCAAGTCGAAGGCAGCTGCTAGCATAGCTCTGCCTTCTTCCTAAGTTATCTTTCTTTTGCTCAGTGGGACCTGGCATTTCTCTGGTTAGGGGGAATGTTGAGCCTCATTTTGTTATCATTTTTGGCAGTTAAATTACGCATTTAAACACATGTTTTATCATCTTTTTGCATAATTTATGTCTTGCAGATCACTATTCAGCCCTAGGTATGCATGAATTTAAGGTTTATGTAAAATCTGTTTATTGTTATCATTTTATGATTTTATTGATTAAAATTGACATTATGTGAAGCGCATTTGATATATTAATGTATGTATATTTGTTTGCAATTTATATAGTCTTTGGGAGAGTTCGTAGCAGACATGCATTGAGCTAGATCTGCGCATCACTATCCAGCTTACCATAAAGCTCGCCAACAAACAAATAAACAGACAATGCATTCAGATAGATATGCGTAGAGCATATCCAAATCATGGTCCAACTCACCTACCAGCTCGTTAATTAGACCACGCGCTGTTGATAATGGATTCCAAGAATTAAAACGTTCGAACGGTTTGCAAACTACTTGTTGTCCACGCGTTTGGATGATGGAGAAGCTCCCAGTCTAGAAGGATCACCATCACACTTCCCTTGCTCAACACCACTCCACCTGCCACGCTAAGGAGGGAGTCTGCATGCCGCATCACGCGATGAAGAGAACTGTTCGCGCTGAAGAAGGGAGGATGACTGTGCATTGGCCTGCGATTAGTTAATGGTCATAACGGTTGACTAAATTTAGAGAGCAGTCGACCACTAAAGGGTCAACTTGCTCATCTCTTGTAAACATTATATAAACTCCTCCATGTGTAGAGTTAGAGACTTGATCATTTTATTTGTTAGACAATTGTTTGAAGAGAAGAATTCTGTAACACTGTTCCATCATTTTAATAGATCCGTATGCTTTGTTATTGATGATTGCGTTTGATTAAGCTTTAGCCAGGAAACACCCTTGATTGCTGAGAGGGCCCCTCATCAACCAGAGGTTCATTATTTTGTATAATTTTGTTCTTTTCTTTCTGTTATAGCTAGTTTAGTTTGTTTTCATTAGATTGTTGTAAATGTTTATCTCATTTATTTCCTGTAATGCAATTTTATTTCTGAAAAGTTAAATAGTTAACTGCGCGCATAGTTTGCTTTCAAATTTCCTTTCAGTAATTTTATTTCCAGTTTACTATTCAGTATTTGCAATTAGATAAACTAGATCCAGTTCTATTTATTTCCTTTTGTTATGAGTTATGCAATTTAAATTCTAGTTTATTTCTTAATGATTTCTTTATATTCATGAATTTGCTTAAGTTCATTTCATTGTTAAATTTGATTAATAAATAGGTTTGCTTACTGTCTATTTGCATTAGAATTCACATGTGCAAGAATTCAGCTGAAGATTAGCCCATTTAGGTTAATTTCTTTCATTTTAACTGTGCAGACTGTCATTCAGACAACCTGTTTAAACTGTTATTCAGTCACCCCTTTCAAACCCATAGTTCAGTCTGTCATTCAGCTCACCGTTTCGTTTTTAGTGTTTTTAATGTGTTTTGAAATTGTTTTAAGTTATGTTTCTTTAGTATTTGAAGTATGATTTGATTGTAATAGTTAAAGGATAGTTTTATTTTATATTAAAGTTAATTTGAATTTTTTTAAGTTATTTGTTAAAAGTTACCTTACTTCTTTTCACCTTGAATATGTGTTAAGCTATTTTATGTTTTGTTTCTTGAGTTTGTTTTTGATTTCTTTTTACTGTTGTATTGTTTTGTGTTCATGCCTTTGGATTAATTTATGCGTTTGCATGTAAAATTCAGTATTATATGTGTTATCCTTAGTATGTTTTTAGGTTGTTCCTTTTTCATTGTGTGATTACTGAAAGAGACTTGTAGAATAGAATTCAAAGTTATCTTTATTAAGTTTTCTACTTGCTTTTCCTTATTAAGTTTTCTATTTGTTTATAAGTTAGGTCTTCCTTACATCT
>LPNX010782590.1:1003063-1033779 GCA_001517045.1 Pseudotsuga menziesii
TTAAAATAAATTATCATTTGTTGTCATTATGTTTCCAATATAAACTTTCTTTGTATAGTTAGTTCTTGAGATTATTCACTATATCTTACAATAAAGAGTAGTTTACTGTCATAGGACATTATTATCTATATCTTTAATTCCTGAGTAATTGCTTATCAAATATAATAGTATAGCTTAATATTGTTTTTAGTACTTTGTTCTAGTTCAATTACTTAAATAGTTGATTTTTTAGGAGTTTGACTTGGATTTTCATTTTGAAAGATCTTTCAATCTTTTGTTTGTTAAAATATTTCTACAACACCATAAGAACCCCTCTAACTTCGCATATATTTTGTAGCAGCTCTAAGGCTACCAACCCTGGTCGATAATTAAATATTAGGTGAATTAATCTAGACATTATAACACCCAACAAATATGCAGTAGAAATTCTAAAGATATTTGGGATGATAGATTGTAAGGCTATGACTACTCCGATGACAACAAATTTGAAACTATTCAATGATGACACTTCAGAAGTAGTATATGCCACCTTCTACAGACAGATTATTGGTTCTTTGATGTACTTAACCAATACAATACCATATATATGTTTTGTTGTAACACTCCGAGTCAATATATGGTGAATCCCAAACATACTCACCTAGTAGGAGCAAAACATGTCATGAGGTATCTAAGGGGGGATTTAGACTATGGTCCCAAATATGAATCAAATGGCGAGATCAGATTGCATGGATTTATAGATTCAGATTGGGAAGGAAGTGCCGAAGATAGAAAGAGCACTTCAGGATGTTGTTTTAGTTTGGGATCAGACATGATCTCATGGTTCAGTAGAAAGCAGTCCAGTATTGCACTTGGAACGGTAGAGGATGAATACATTGCAACATGTTCAGACTATAGAAAAGAAGTATGGCTTCACAATATGTTGACATGATTATTTGATGCAGAGATAGATGTTACTAATATCCTTTGTGATAATCATAGTTGTATTAAGATGAAAAAAAAGTTGGTGTTTCATGACAAGTCGAAACATATCTAAGTTAGATATCATTACATCCAGGATATGGTACAAAAGGGAGCTATAAAGCTCAAGTATGTTCCTACAAAGGAACAAGTGGCAGATGTGTTGACTAATCCTTTGTCTCATGTAAAGTTTGAATACTTTCAAGACAATCTTGGCCGAGTCCGAAAGGACCTCCATCGAAAGAGGGAGTGAAGGAAGATTGTAGAAGGATGCAGTGGTGGTAGCTCAACCTAGAGTAGGGTGAGTCTGGCTAGTCTTGTTGTCCTAAAAGTGTTAGTAAGTCTGACGAGGAATGTTGATCATAGGGGGATTAGTATGTCTGGCTAGGCCTGTTTATCCTAAGAGGGTTAGTAAGCCAGAACAAGACTTGTTGGTCCCAAGGAAGATCCATCTTTCTGACTAGTCCCGTTGAATCGAAAGAGTTAGTAAGTTAGAAAAAATTCCTAGATGGATCTACTAGAAAACTTAACAAGATACTGCTCCAAGATAGTTAGAGGTAAATATGTAGTTTCAGTATTCCATACTGATATGGAAGGTTCAATATTTTCATATTGATGTTGTTGATATGATTGTTAAGATATTTATAGTATTCCTATAGTGATATGGAAGGTTCAGTATTTTCATACTGATGATTGTTGAGATAGTTACAGTATTTCCATACCGATGTAGCAAGTTCAGTATTTTCATACTGATGGTTGTTGTGATGACTCTTAATGAGATAGTTTCAATATTTCTATATCGATGATGATGATGTTTTTTCAACATTTTTGTGTTGATGATGATCATGCTACGACATCTCTATGTTGGTGATGTAGATGATGATCTAACATTTATTGATGATGTTGTTTGGCACAAACATGCAAATGTTGTTGTTGTTGTTGTTGATGTTTCAATATTCACATACTGATGTTGGAGATGATGTTTCAGTATTTATATACTGATGTTGCAGATGATGTTCCACTATTCACATACTGATGTGGTAGAAGAAGATTCAATATTCACATACTGATATGACAAAAGATGATTCAATATCCACATACTGATATTGCAAAAGATGATTTAATATCCACATACTGACTCTTGCAGAAGATGATCCAATACACACAGAAGATGATTCAGTATCCACATACTGATGTTGTAGAAGATGATTCAGTACCTACATACTGAGGTTGCAGAATATAATCCAGTATTCTCATGCTGAGATTGATGATGAATATGTATGATGGTGTTCCAAAAATTCCTATGACATATAGAGACTCACCAGTCAGATGAACAGTTGTGGTAGTAGTTTCTACCTTGGTTGAATACCTTCCTAGTTAAGAGGGAGTGTTAAAATATTGTAACTTCAGAATATATTCCAAATGTATTGATTGTATTCCTCCATCAGGAGATGAGTTTGGTCATGTAAGAGTCATTGAAAGAATCAATGCGAACCTATAAATGTAAGTTGGGTCAATAGTACACAAGTGTTGTTATAATAAATATTATTTTTGGTGTCTTACTAGACAAGTCGACCCTGCTAGGTTCTAGGTAAAGTCAAGAGACAAATATAAATAGGGAGGCACTCCCCTTCATTTGTACACACTGAATCAAGAAAGTTTGAAAGAGAGAGAAGAACTAGTGTACCAGGAAGAAGAGAGAAGCAATTGTCTTGGGTTTTACACTGCTCTGGTTGAGTTCTATACTGAGGAATTTTTTTGGGGTTTTCTCCCTTGTGGTTTCCCCAAGGAAAATATTTGTGTTCTTTGTGTTACTATGCTTGTTGTTCTTTCAGTGATCCTACTATTGAATTTGTTTTGATATATCAAGTAAGCAATTAAGAAAACTTAACAACAAATACCACATATTCTATTTCATGTGTGCAACTAGTGATAAAATGCAACACAGAGATATATAAAATGCTAATATATAGCACACAACCTACCAAATGCTTGCAGGAGGTGAAAAAATGTCAACATCTAGCCACAAACCTATACATTGTATCAATGCAATAGCAAAGGTAACATGTATGTGGTAGAGCATGTACATGCTGAGGCATATTAGAGTTTTGTAGTGGTAAGGCTCACACAAAAGAGACAATTCAAAAGTAGCACAAGATTATACTATGCAAAAGTAAAATAATTGTTGTTGAAAATGTAACTTCGAAATATTTTATTTGTATTATTATTATTATTATATTTTTCTTTTGTTATTCCTCCTTTCGGGGATGTTTTACCTCCAATCATAGATGTCATTAATGTAATTGGTCATGTAAAAGTCGAGGTAAAAACTCCGTTGTAAGTTGGGGAAATAGTCCCCAAGAAAATAATGTAAAATGTATTTTTGGTCTCCCACAAGGACAAGTTGACCCAGACAGTTAGGGAATTCATCCATGTTGAGAAAAAAGGTCACACACTTAATCAGTATAAATAGGGAGGCACCCTCCCTTATTTACATACACTACAACACAAGCAAGTTCACTCCAAGAGAGACAGAAATAAAAGTTCGCTAGAAAGAAGAAGAAGAAGCTGCATAAGACATCTTATCTTTGGTTTTATATCTTTGTCTACCATTTTACTTACTGGAAAATCTATACAAAAGAGGTTGCTAGGTTTTCTCCTCTTTGGGTTTCCCAGGATAAAATATTTGTGTCTATCTTTTATGTTGTGATTGTCTATCTTTCAGTGATCCTAGCACATTAGATTAAATATCTAACACGTTTGAATTAAAGTGCAAACTCTAACATGGTATCAAAACCACCTTGAAAGATGACACTCTGTAGGTGTGGGAAACTAGGACCTGCAAGTTCTAGCACTTTTCTTCACAATTTTCCCATAAAAAGAGGGCTAGGATAAATCGCCTAACGAAGGCACATATTTTGGTGGAGAAATATTCTAGATAAGAGAAGTTTCATTTTTTACTTGATGATCACCACTGTCGAGAGAAACTAGGGCATCAAGTTTTTGGATCTTCCCTCCACATAATTTGGAAAAGGACACCACTAGGAAACTCACCTCAAGGAGGTGCATCTTTCTATCTAGGTAGAATTTCAAGCTTCAAAGTTTGAAAAATTAGGGTTTCCCAGCCAAACCCTATGTGAGCTAAAGTCAAGAAGCAGTTTGGACATCTCAAATTGGTAAGATCTATTTCCTCTTTTTAACCATTTGAGAGTTTAATATTATATAGTCAATATGTTGAATCATACCAAGCTTGAGAAAAAGCTTGAAGGAGATGAAAAAATCGGAGCATGGAAGTATAGAATCTATTTCATATTAGAAGAGAACGACTTGGACAAATATGTCACTGAGGAGGTTCCAGAACTAGAAGGAGATGATTCCAAAGAAACTCTGAAGAAGAACATGACCAAATATACTGAGGATTATTGCAGACTCCATCAAAGATAATCTCATCCATCATGTATCATCCTTGAAGACACCCAAGAAGATGTTTGATGCTTTGACCAAGTTATATGAAAGGAAGAACATCAACTGGAAGATGACCTTGAGAAATCAACTCAAGAATGTGAATATCCAAGACTCAAATACCACCCAATGTTATTTCTCAAGGGCCTCTCAAATCAAGGAGCAACCTTAAGCCATTGAAGAGAATATTGAATAAGGAGAGGTTGTAATGACCACCTTGAATGGCCTTCCAAAATAATGGGACTCTTTCATTCGAGGAATATGCACCAACAAGAAGCTTATCAAGTTCAAGATATTGTGGGAGGAATGCACCCAAGAAGAAGCTCAAATAGTGGCAAGAGAAGAGAATATGGGAGCAAATGATGATCAATCACTAATATCTCATGCAAAGAAGGATAGAAGAAAGAAGGAGGATCAACCACACATAAGGCCCAAAAGATTCCAGAAAAATCATAGAAGGTACTACTCTAGTCTTAGATGTTACACATGTGATGAGAAATCTCACTTTACAAGAGACTTACCCAGAAACAAAGGGTCCACCAAGGAAAACAAGGAGCAGAGACATCATGAACATACTACTGAATATGATGCACCTGTAAACAAGAGAACAAGAGAATACTCTTCAAGTGATGAATAATATGTTTTGATCTCAGCTCTTATAGGTATTGTCACTCATTGAAGCAATGATTGTCTTGTGGATGGTGGATATTCCAAGCATATGAAAGGATACAAAGAATCCTTTATCAACTTGTTAGAACATGAATCACCTCACAAGGTGAAATTAGGAGATGACTACCAATATCCCATAAAAGGAAGTGGAGAAGCTTCTTACAAGTTGGACTCAAGAAAATCAATGAAGATGAAGGATGTTCTCTATGTACTAGGTTTAAAGAAGAATCTTTTCTCCATATTAGCACTAGATGCTAAAGGATCCCATGTTTCATTTGTTGATGGTCAATTACTCATGTGGCCAAAAGGAAAGACAATTGATGATGCAACAATAATTGGGGAGAAAGAGGGAGGCATGTACATGTAGAAGGATCAATCAGAACAAGCCTTGGTTCATGACACTATGGAACCAAGTGAGCTATGGCACTGAATACTTCCACATGTACACTGGCACTACCAATTGCAAGCAAGGAAGTATCAACTCTACCCAAGATTCATGAAAAACATGAAGGAATATGCAAAGGATGTGCACAAGGGAAGAAAGCAAAGAAACCATTTTCAAGTAGTGAAAGCAAGGAGATAATTTACTCAGATGTATGCGGCCCCATGTAATCCAACTCATTAAGTGGGTATGAATACTATGTTTCTTTCATAGATGATTATTCTCGTAAAACATGGATCTATTTCTTGAAAGGTAAAAATGAAGTATTCAATAGTTCAAAGAGTTCAAATGAGAAACCAGAAGTCAACCATCTCTGAATTTTTGGCTTCCCTATGCACATACATGTTCCAAAAGAAAAGAGAACAAAACTAGATACTTTAGAAAAGAAGGGTATATTCGTGGTATACAGTGACACATCAAAAGCATACTGAATATACTTCCCAGGATTCAAGAAGAACAAGACCAACCTAGATGTCATGTTTGATGAAGACTCAACCTACAACAAATCAATACAACTCCATATTGAATAAACTAGAGAACCTGAAGCTCCTAGAATCAGAGATACTGAAATGGAAGGAAGAACCTCAAAAAATTGTGAATATCACGACATGATAGAACCACAAAAACCTATAGATCCACCTCATGAGAATAACTCCTACAAGATAAGACTAGCATTGGCATGCGAAGCAATCTAAGATGCAGAGAAATATGGTGCTCCAAATGGGACTTCGAGAGAAATCAAAAGACCAATACCATACTCCAGCTATGTGGCGCTTCTTTGTGACATCATTTATGAAGAAACTTCCATCTATGAGGAAGCAACATAAGATAAAGAGTGGAAGGATGCTATGATCGAAGAGTATCGGTTGATTATGAAGAATGATGTCTAGGAGGCAGTCCCAAGACCAAAAGGAAAGTCTGTAGTGTCTTCCAAATAGATCTACAAGATCAAGCATGTAGCAGACAAAAGCATAGAGAAGTACAAAGCAATATTTGTAGCATGTGGCTTCTCCCTGAAAGAAGGAATAGATTATGAGGAGACATTTGCATCTGAAGCAAGATACACTTCCATAAGATATGTACTTACCTTAGTTGTAGTAATGAAATGGAAGATAAAATAGATGGACGTCAAGACAACCTTATTCAATGGTGTAGTTGAAGAGTAAGTGTATGTGGAGAAACCAATTGGATTTGAGACACATGACAAACAAACTCATATGTGCAAGATAAATATAGCCTTGTATGGATTGAAGCAAGAATCCAAGATGTTTTATGTTAGGATGGATATTTTTCTTATGAGCTTGGAATGTACCAAGAGTAAAGTTGATTCCAACCTTTATTTTAAGGTTGAGGGAGGGAGACCGATGATACTACTACTATATGTAGATGACCTGTTCCTAAAAGGTGAGGATGAGTTCATTGTAGATATGAAGATGAGACTTGCAGCAGAGTTCAAGATGAATTACCTAGGGATGATGCACTACTTCTTAGGTCTTGAGGTGTGGCAGATTTCATATGGGTTATTATTTAGTCAAGGAAAGTATGCAACGGAGGTTGTGAAGAGATTTAGAATGATGGAGTTTAAGGCCATTTCCAAACCCATGGAATCAAAATTGAAGCTCTTATGTGATGAGTCTTCCGATACAATTAATGACACAATGTGTATATATATATATATATATAGATGATTGGTTCATTGATGTACCTAACAAACAAAGGCCAGACATATGATTTGCTGTGAACATATTGAGTCAGTTTTTGACATATTCGAGACGTGTTCACCTGGTTGCTACAAAGCATGTTGAGGTACCTAAAGAGTAAAATTGAGTATGGGATCAAGTATGCGATGGATCATAAGGTTAATCTGCATGGTTATGTTGACTCAGATTGGGAAGGTAGTGCTTTTCCTTGAATTATTATAACTTCAGTCTCACCAGAGGCTTCATCAAGATATCAAATTTATGCTCATGAATCAAAACATATTGGATCTTCACTGCTCCTATATGCACCATATCCCAAATATAGTGGTACTTGATCTCAATATGCTTCAACTTTTCATGGAACATTGGGAAAACAACTTCACAAAACTCTGGTTGTTGTAAAATATACAAGTCACTTCTAACTCGATATCAAACAAATATGGCAATAGCTTCCACATCCATATTGCCTTACAACTAGCTGAACATGTTGCAATGTACTCTGCCTCGGCTGTACTCAGTGCCAAACTTAAATAATTCTTGCTAAACCGAGAGATCATATTGGATCCCAAACTAAAGAAGCAACCTGAAGTGCTCTTTCTATTTTTGGATTGGAGTTGTGCAGATCGATGTCCATTGCAAGAGGAAGTGATCCAATCAAAGACCAAAGCTCACCCTAGGGATGAGGTCCATTCTTTAGGAGAATGGAAGATCTGGTTTGGGACTAGAAGGTCGATCAACATGTTCATTTTAGGAATGAACGTCAGCCTGGGGCTTAGGCCCATTATTTGGGAGAATGGATGACCTGGTCTCAGACCAGGGTGTTGATTCACATGTTTTAGTTTGGGATTGAATAGCTACTTGGGTATGAGATCTATTCTCTAGGAGAATAATTGACTTGGTCTAGGACTAGGTTGTTGATAACATGTTCAGTATTGGACTGAAATTCATCCTGGGGATGAGGCCCGTTCTCCAGGAGAATGGATTACCTGGTCTAGGACAAGGGTGTGATCAACATTTTCATTTTGGGAATCATATGCACAAAGAAAATATCTTAGCACACCTCACCCCATAACAATCCAAAAATATCATCAAACAACAACCATGAATAGTTCTGAACACATTTGGGGATTTCCATGTCATCATACAATCCTAAAGACCCTAAACCTTTGATGCTAGGTGTAATTCCTGGGCATATTTGTGCCTGGAACAACTGTGTGGTAATTTCTAGGAAGTTTGGGACCTTTTACACCCTCATAACAATAGTGGTGAGTAACAAGTACCTTATTCTCAAATCTAGGCATGAGTGGGGCATAACCATGGAAAATCAATCATTTTGGGTGGTTTATTGACATTTTGGATGAATTTCATATTGTTAACAATGAATTAACACCCTTGAGAGTGTTGTTCTGAAAACATATTTCTATTTCTCCTACAACAAGAAGATCAAAATTTCAGAACATTTGAGAGTTTCAATCTCTCATTTGACCACTACTTCCACAAAGGAATAAATGTTTGAAGACAAAGGTGGCTCTAAAGAATCCAAGAACATCACCACTTAAGAGCCAAAACCCAGTTCCTATAACTCATACAGTGGAAAAATGCCAAAATTGGGTATTAATTGTCCTGGAAATACTAAGAATCAAATTTGATGCCTAAAAAACTAGGTAAAGTGGGGTTTTTGAAGAAAATAATAAAATATCTTTAAAAATATTAATCCCACATTCATGGTTAAGTGATTGGGTGAAAAACCCCCAATTCTATATAAGGACAACATATGAGTTGAATTAGATGAGACAAAATTGAGAGCAAAGGAATGCTAGAGGATTTGAGGGCTAGAAATCACTTTTATACTACAATTTTTTTGGGCATCAAATGCATGGATGGGAGAGGAGTAGGTCTAAACAATGGATAATAAAGGAACCTTCAAGGGTTATAATTATTTCTTCATTTTCATCTATTATGAATCAATTCATTTTTCTTCCCAATTCTTGTTTAATATTTTCCCTTCAAGTTTTATGTTGAGTTAGAAAAGATAGGAAATTAGATATAACCTATATTTCTTAAATATGGTTTGGTAGAATAGTTGGAAGGATTTTCTGGTGAGATTTGTAGGTGTGAAGGAGATTCAATGGGTTGCAAGATCATCCATCAAGGAACTCCATCAAACTTCAAGCCTACAAGAGGTTTTCTTCTCCCTTCCCCCCCTTCTGAAAATCCATGAAAGAAGGTTTAAGATATTAGTATTATTGTGATAATTGATTTGTTTTCTATCTTTTTGGCTTCACCCACCCCATATAAAAAGGATATTAAGATATAGCTTTAGCTGTAGAATACTCCACTAACAAAATGGCGACCATACTAGGGATCTAAGGAGTTTTTCTCTTAATTTATTAAATTTTCCCCTTTTTTTTGGTGTTTCTTACCTTTCAATTCTCTTAATTCATTGTTTATATTGGTATCTAAAGTATTTATTTCAGCTATGGAGGTCAAAACCGACCTGATTTAACCCTTTTTTTTTTCCATTTTTCAAGAAATTTGGCATGGATCTAGTGTTTTTCCTCCTTTGAGTTTAGAACCGCCCTTTCCTAATGTATACATATCAGTGCTACCTGAGAACCAACATTTTTGTCTTACCAATGTGCGGTTCCACAACTCTGGGCTTCAATACAATAGTGTGCTACCCACAATGAGGTAAAGTCACATGTTCTTGATGTTTTGGGCATAAAATCCTCATTTCTTATCCGTTTTGAGTGATGGTTTTTTGCTATGGAAATATTAGGAAACCATCTAATTGATGTTATAGTCTCATTGCATCTATTTGGGTTAATTTTTTTTGATTTGTTAATATTTTAAAGATTTGTATGCTTACTAGCTTGAAATTTGTCCAAATTTTGTCAAAAACTAAAAATCAGAAATCATTGTTTTAGGACTATATTTAGGGATGCTTTTTAACTTTTAAAATTTGTAGATGATGGTATAGACATGTTAGGACATATTAGGATCATTTTTGAGCAATTTAGGGTTATTTTCCCTTGAATTTGGAAGTATTGGAAACCTCCTTTAAAAACTAGGAAAATATCACTTTGACTAGTAATTAGTTTTTAGTATTGTTCAAGTTTTATTTAAAATAATGCTTATATCTGAAATTTTATGAAATTTTTACTATTTAGGTCCTTTGTTTCATTATTGAACATATGAAATTTTGTCTAATTTGGTCCTTTTAATCACATATTTGCATAAGAAAATTGTTAAAAAATTGAAGAACATGACACATTGTTTCAATTTATGAACCTTTAGGCCATGAATCTTGAAGTCACATGAACTTGATAACATTCCACACAACTTGAAATCAAAACTAAAACAAATTTAAGACCATAATTTAAATAAAATTCACATAAATACTCAAAAATACAAACCTATCACTTAAGATCAATTCAAACACAATAACGGAACATTGTTCGTTATTTTCAAAATTATTGATATAAGTTGTGTTTGAGCCCTACGTATCAATTCACTCACAACTTTGGGTGATATTGTGAAAGAGAAATAGGGATATCAAGTGTAATAGTCTAGGATTATTTTTAGCAAAATTCTAAGCCTTGCATATCCTCTTCACTTGCACTTTCGGGTGGTCCTGTGAACGAGAAACATGGATCTCAAGTTTAGTAGAAATATTTTGAATTTTTGAATCATATTGTCGATCCAAGAGTATCCCTTCACTTGCGCTTATGGGAGGTCCTGTGAAATAGAAAGTGTGTCTCTACTGTAAATGCTTGTTAGTTTTAGAATTTCAAAAGATATTTAGAATTTTTGCATTGATTTTAGAACCATCGATTTGGAACATTAAATTCAACATTCAAAAAGAAAACATTATGCAATTGAAAAATCAAAATTGAATCAATCCTACATTTAAACATAAGTTAGAGATACTTATAGAAACAGGGAAAACACTAAACATTCAAACATTTTTCATTTCCAATTAGTGATAGTTGAAGCAAACTTAACACATCTTATGTTTGAAGCCAACCTCTTCAACCCTTGCTAAAACATTGAAAACTTCGTTTTCAAATTTCTAAAAGTGATTCTATTTTGCAATTTGCATGTTTGAAGGATCTCAAAGAACCTCTTAATCTTCCATAGTATATAAGTTCATTGAAATAAATGAAAGAGTAGTGGGAATTGTGCATTTGAATGGTTCAACATTTTGAGTGACAAACACCACCGGTTTCACCATCACTCCTTGAAACTAAGCAAACTACCCTAAAATAAACGCTTAATATAAAATATATCAAGATTATTTTTTATATCACCAACATAGATTAGGCTAGGGCCTTGGAATAATATTGGAGAGTTAACACCTCCTTTGCCGTAAAACTTTGAAACTAGGATTGATTAAATAAAATATCAAATCCATTAGTAGAAAAGAGTGCACGCCGAGAAAGAACTTCTAACACATGCATTAAGCACAAGGTCAATATGAATTAGTAAGCGTGGTACCCACTCCCCCGCCCCGCTCTTTATTATTTGGTGGGATATGAGAACATTACAGTATTTCAATTAAGTGACAAGTCCTTGGGGTGACATCACTATCCTGAGATATCTAATCTATGTGAGTTATCTCAGACTAACAATTGTCTTTCCTGACCACCGATTGTGATGTGATAACCATAGTTTATTTTTCATAGGGAATCACACAGGATGTTGTGAGTGGGGGAAACTTACAATACCTGAGACAAACACAAGGTTGTTTCAACTCCTTGGGAGGGTGAGTAGCCAAGAGCTAACACTTGAACATTTGGTGATTGAAGAACCATGTAATTTTTTCTCATACCTTCACTATTTAGTAATTTTTGAGGCGTGATATCCCTCAGGAGCTACTACTTTTGGAAGGCCCTCTAAATCTATCTTTTCACTGAAATCTGGTTCTTTGGAAAGAAGTTTGATTGCTGATTATATTAGGAAATTTTTAGATGTGTGGACACTTTGAGTTTTGTTGAGTCTAGCTGCCTTTGGGATTGTTTGACTATATTTTGGTATCATTCTAATAAACAACCCCTTTTATTAAACTTCAGAGTACTTAATCTCCCAATTCACCCATCAAGGTGGTAGTGAGGCAAGTTACCCAAGTTTCAGGGCCCCACTACATTGTGGAGTAAGATACATGAACCACACCTTTGTGACTTTGAAATTGAACTACATATAAACCTATTCAAATGTTACTAGAGAAGAACAACGTCAAACCGATCATCAAAATTTGTCACATCATGGACGAAACATAGATAGAATTGATGATCTTACTTTAGTTGAAATTGAAAAAATATAATATTACACATTTGCTCACGTAATCCACGCTTTGCACATCCTTTAAACTCAATCATACTTACAAGAAATTGAGTCATTGGTTAGTCTTTTTGAAAGTTGGAATAATATGCAAAACATTACACTTGACCCTTTGGCTTCATTAGGATTTCAAGGGAACACATCAATGGAGCCTCAAATGGTTACGGGAGGTTATCAAAATCCTCTTGGCATGCTCAATAGTTGTCTAGGTTCTACTTCTGGGGGTAACCCTTTACCATGGAATGCTAATATTCATGGAAGAAATAATGAATCTTGGAACCCAAATTCCAATTGGAATTATCCTTCGTCGATGGGAGGAAATGTCCCACAGGATCGTCCTATGATTTATTCTAGCACAATAGCTAGCGGCAATCCACTTATCAACCCCATTCCACAATGGAGTGGTCAATATTTAAGAAGTAATCAATATTTTTGGATCCAACTTCCACAAGGGGGGAAATTACTTTGGAATGCTAATCAATCCTAAGGACAACTGCCATGGTGTGGTAAGGATCCAGTAAGTAAACAAACCTCTTTGTACCTGCCTCTGTAAGGGGGAAATCTACCCATTGGTTATGATCTAGGAAGTACCCTTATCAACTCTACCCAAGATTCATGAAAAACATGAAGGAATATGCAAAGGATATCCACAAGGGAATAAGGCAAAGAAACCATTTCCAAGTAGTGAAAGCAAAGAGATAATCTACTCAGATGTATGCGGCCCCATGTAATCCAACTCCTTAAGCGGGTATGAATACTATGTTACTTTCATAGATGATTATTCTCGTAAAACATGGATCTATTTCTTGAAAGGTAAAAATGAAGTATTCAATAGTTCAAAGAGTTCAAAGCTTTGGTAGAGAACCACACTAGAAAGAAGATTAAGACTTTACGATATGATAATGGTGGAGAGTTCACTTCAGAAGAATTCAAAGATCTATGCAGAGAATTTGGGATTAAGAGGGAGATGGGAACTCCCTACAATCCTCAACATAATGACGTTGTAGAAAGGAAGAACATAATGATAATGGAAGCAACAAAGGTGATGCTTCAAGATCAAGATCTTCCAAAGTACTTATGGGAATAAGCAACAAGAACAACCATGTATGTACAAAACATAACACCTCATCGTGCCCTAGATAACAAAAATCCAGAAGAATATTTCTCAAGTGAGAAATCAGAAGTCAACCATCTCTGAATTTTTGGCTTCCCTATGCACATACATGTTCCAAAAGAAAAGAGAACAAAACTAGATACTTCAGAAAAGAAGGGTATATTCATCGTATATAGTGACACATCAAAAGCATACTGAATATACTTCCTAGGATTCAAGAATAACAAGACCAACCTAGATGTCATGTTTGATGAAGACTCAACCTACAACAAATCAATACAACTCCACATTGAAGAAACTGGAGAACCTGAAGCTCCTAGAATCAGAGATACTGAAATGGAAGGAAGAACCTTAGAAAATTGTGAATATCATGACATGATAGAACCACAAAAACCTATATATACACCTCATTAGAAGAAATCCTACAAGATAAGACTAGCATTGGCATATGAAGCAATCTAAGATGCAGAGAAATATGGTGCTCCAAATGGGACTTCGAGAGAAATCAAAATACCAGACCATACTCCAGCTATGTGGCGCTTCTTTGTGACGTCATTTATGAAGAAACTTCCATCTACAAGGAAGCAACATAAGATAAATAGTGGAAGGATGCCATGATCGAAGAGTGTCAGTTGATTATGAAGAATGATTTCTAGGAGACAGTCCCAAGACCAAAAGGAAAGTTTGTAGTGTCTTCCAAATAGATCTACAAGATTAAGCATGTAGCAGACAAAAGCATAGAGAAGTACAAATCAATATTTGTAGCATGTGGCTTCTCCCTGAAAGAAGGAATAGATTACGAGGAGACATTTGCATCTGAAGCAAGATACAATTCCACCAGATATGTACTTACCTTAGTTGTAGTAATGAAATGGAAGATAAAACAGATGGACGTCAAGACAACCTTCTTGAATCGTGTAGTTGAAGAGTAAGTGTATGTGGAGAAACCACTTGGATTTGAGACACATGACAAACAAACTCATCTGTGCAAGCTAAAGATAGCCTTGTACAGATTGAAGCAGGCATCCAAGACATGGTATGTTAGGATGGATATTTTTCTTATGAGCTTGGAATGTACCAAGAGTAAAGTTGATTCCAACCTTTATTTTAAGTTTGAGGGAGGGAGACCGATGATACTACTACTATATGTAGATGACCCGTTCCTAACAGGTGAGGATGAATTCATTGTAGATATGAAGATGATACTTGCAGCAGAGTTCAAGATGAATTACCTAGGGATGATGCACAACTTCTTAGGTCTTGAGGTGTGGCAGACTTCATATGGGATATTCCTTGGTCAAGGAAAATATGCAATGGAGATTGTGAAGAGATTTAGAATGATGGAGTGTAAGGCCATTTCCAAACCCATGGAATCAAACTTGAAGCTCCTATGTGATGAGTCTTCCGATACAATTAATGACACGATGTATAGATATATAGATGATTGGTTCATTGATGTACTTGACAAACAAAGGCCGGACATATGATTTGCTATGAACATATTGAGTCAGTTTCTGACAGATTCAAGACGTGTTCACCTGGTTGCTACAAAGCATGTTGAGGTACCTAAAGAGTACAATTGAGTATGGGATCAAATATGTGATGGATCGGAAGGTTAATCTGCATGGTTATGTTGACTCAAATTGGGAAGGTAGTGCTTTTCCCTGAATTATTATAACTTCAATCTTGCCAGAGGCTTGGTCAAGATATCAGATTTATGCTCATGCATCAAAACATATTGGATCTTCACCTAATATCACTGGAGTCTAACCTTGCAAAGAGGAAATTCACCATTCATCAACGATGTGGTCATATTCCAAGAAATATCCAATATCCTTGGAGTTTATCCCTGCAATGGGGAAATATACCCATGAATCCCATTCCATAATTGAGTGGTGAGGTTCTGGTAAGTAACCAATATTTTTGGAACCAACTTGTAATGCTTGCATTTGATTCAGCTAGGCCACCGCATGAGACCTCATGCCAATAGTATGATGGGTTCCGTCAACAACCTTGAGCAGATTACCCAACAAATGGGACAAATGTTTGTTCAAACTTCGCGACCTACAATTAGCC
This sequence comes from Pseudotsuga menziesii, assembly GCA_001517045.1. NCBI lineage: Eukaryota > Viridiplantae > Streptophyta > Pinopsida > Pinales > Pinaceae > Pseudotsuga > Pseudotsuga menziesii. Next base: position 1,018,827 of record LPNX010782590.1, read on the forward strand.
AGGATATGAAACAACATGCTAATCCTTCCCTAGATTATAAAATCCTCATATTTCAATCCATGGAACTTAGGGGAAAGAAGAACATGTACAAGGGTAAGCACAGTGTTAATCCTTTCCAAACTATTGAAATTCTCATAGTTCAATCCATAGAACTTAGAGGAAAGAAGAAGAAATACAAGAGTAAGAAGAATGCTAACTTTAGGAAGGGAGATGCAGTAAATCCATCTCAAGATAGTGGGAAACATCAATATGTTGTATTGATGCAAAATTTTCTATAGTACAATCATCAAATGATTGCTACAACACTAGCACCTCCAGCATGGGGAAATCAGTCAAAATCCTCGCAAGGGGGAAATGATCCCAATGCCAATGTCTTCATGTATGATCAAGAGGTGAACATCAAAATGATATATCATTACTATGATGTCCCTAATAGTACATTGGATTAATCAGAATCACATCCAAGTGGTTATCTAACCATTGAGAAACCAACCACAGACATAGTACCACACCCCCCAAAGGTGATATTCGTAGAACAATGCATAATCCTAATGCATGAGATTCTTATAACGAAAAATGTTGTTGAGGAAGTAAATCAAGAACCAAGTTACATGTCTGCCATGGATGTATTGCAATATTGTCATGCACGAAGAAATGAACTATATTCTTAAACTAGAGATGTTGATCCATCTGATATGACTTCGATCACGTTAGAAATCTGACATGACTTCAATCACATTAGACTTAGACAAATCAACCTGTAGGATTCCTTCCAAAGTTGCTTTTCAGATTAAAGTAACATATTATGGAAATACTTTCTTTCAAACCATAGTTGATGAAGGGGCCTCAACCTGTTTCATGTCATTTAAATGTTGGAAATAATTAGGATCACCCACCTTAGTTCAATCCCATACTGTGCGAAAAGCATTTGATGGAAATTCGTTCTCTCCTCATGGGTTCATTGTATCCTTCCCTATTGAATGGGGTGGAAAAACAATCATAGTGAATGGTGAGGTAGTAGATGCACCTATAGATTACATTTTTCTATTAGGATGTAGTTGGATACATGCGATGATGGCTATAGTGTATTTAGAGTCCTGAGTGATTCGGTTCCCTCATTGGGGGAAGATTGTCATGATCGACCAATTATATTATTGCATGCTTGAAATTTCTGTCCAATTGAATGTTCCTTTTATTAGGGATACTTTAAAGGAGCTTCAAGACATAGGGTAGGATCGTTCAAAAATGATTCCCTCTTTGGAAACTTTATGATCTCGCAACCCTTATCTATTGTATAAGTGTCATACCAAGATATTGAAATGGATTCAACAGATTTGGATCAAAATATTCCCTTGATGGAGGAATATGATCTAGTTACTTGTCCCATTTTGGTTGTGAGCTCTCACAACTCACTTGAACTCTTGGAAGGAATTTTATCATCATATAAAACTATCCTTGAAGTCATAAACATTTGGTTGTACCCACCTAGGGAAATATTTTGTGGGTCCACTCGGAGCATACTTGGTTTAAATCCACCCAAGTATAGGAGTATCCTTTGTATGTTCCTCGATATTATCAGGTATATTTGGAAGCATGCATATAGGTTTAGGTTATCCCTCTGTTAAGATGCATTTAAACCCTTTGAAACCCAAAATAGGGTCAAACCTATTGGAAATTGGTGGTTCTACCCATCATATATGTATTTTTCACCATTCCGACAGAGGAGCCTACCAAACATGGGTCACCCTAGTCAACACCCCATTTCCATTTTGGTGCCCATGTTGAGATATTCTCATAGGCTTTGGAGCTCAATTAGTCCCATCATGACCCGGAGTTTGAGACCGCATACTTCTCTTCCATACAGTTCTGACCATTTCCTGATGGAATCCCTATTTTGTGTTAGTTTACATAAGCATGTGTTAAAATATCTACATGAACATTTGTGTGTACTACTTCAGTGCTTATTGCTTATGTTACGTATCTGCCTTTCCATTCACTTTTTTCTCAAGATGCCTATAAAGCATTGCTTATGTTTAAGTTAACTATTTTATTCAGGTAGTTGATGGACCATGATTCATTTTGATTTTTGATTTTGGTGTTTTTCACAAGAATTAACATGAAGTAAACCACATTTCCCCTTTCCTACTTGTCCATCACACCAAATTGGATAACCGTAGTTACTTGGTTCTAATTCATCATCCATCGACACATAATCCTGCTTCAGATAGCCAATCGATGGAGGGAGTGTCTGTAAGAGTGTGCAAAACTAGCTTAGCCCTTGTTTGCAATATTGATCTTTTCCTTGGCCTGACCCGTGCTCTTGAAAAATAGTGTACTCCCATGGAACACTCGTTCCCTCCCATGTACCATAGCATTCTTTATTCTGTTTTTCAAGCTAATAAATGAAAAAAGTACTAAAAATTTAAAAAAACAAAAGTACAAAAAGGAAGATTACTGAATCTATTCATAATTCATCATGAAGAAAACATCAACAGTCAGTCTTTGTCACCCTTGAACATGAACAATATCCTTGCATCAGTTATAAGTACACCATTTACATTTTCCTTAGGAAGATGTACTAGTAAGTTGAACAGATATCCACCAATATGTTATCCTTCCTGTCATCTATGGAGCTTTGATCATTTCATCTAGAATTGGAGAATCACAATGAATGGTTACTCAAGAACTATGTTTCCAAGTGTCACTATGCGTTGTGTTATGTGTTTAGGGGAATTCAAGCTAATGTCAATTGTTTGTGCCAGAAATTGTTTCCAGACTATAAAGAAACAAGCCAACACAATCTCAAATATTCAATCAAATAAAACTAGGTTTCAGGGTTTTTGAAAGGTTTTTCTGGTTGTAAATTTTGGTGACCAAAGGGAATACATTCATAATCCAAATAGGAACTAAATCATAAGTAAAGAAGAGCAGAGATGCATAATATAATAACCATGTATCCAACATAAAATAACATTGAAGTTCATCCACAACAGGCAAGCATTACAAGCAAAGAAACCATAAACCAGCAATGAATTTACCAATTGTGTAGCTAAACAAACTAGAAATGAAGCCAAAGAACAGACTGAAGGGTAAAATGGAGCATATATTTCATAATCAGTTCATCAAATACACATGAGAGTCCAATACTTAGCTTATCAACAAGTCAGGAGACCTCCTCTAGCCAGCCAGCAAGTAGAACCCCTCTTCTGTCCCCTTGTCCCTCTTTTATAATTACAAAGAATTAGTTCTATATTCCATTCATTAGGTCGAAATTGAAACTACCCAGCAGTTACATTAACTAGCTTTCAACTAATTAACTAAAAATAGCAAAATCGGATTCCTGGCAAATATGGCGAATTTCTGAAAAATAGGTGTCAAAGAAGCTTCCATATATCTCAATTCGTGACACCTGTGTAAAAAATGAGAGAGGTTTTTGTGAATGGGTCTGTGATGGACAAAAAAATCTGTTTGTTTTTAAAAATTCATCTCCAATAAATTATAATATGCCCCGCAAGATGAACACTAAAACAGGAAAATATTAAATATTTAAAAACCCTGAAAAATAGGCTGCAAATATTAAACTTGATATTTCAAACCTTGACAGTTTTTGCAAAACTGAGAGAGGTTTTTGTCAATGGGTATCTTATAAACAAAAAAATCTTTTTGTTTTCTAAAATTCCTCTCCATAAGCTCGTGGTATGAATTTAATTTCAATAACCCAAAACAGGAAAAACAGACCAGAATTCTCAGTAATCTTTGCATGGATTGATTTCTTATGAGCTTCCTTCAAGGTATTTTTATGGCTATCTAAACCTTCCACGTATCTCTGAGTCTCTGAATTTACTGAATGCATAGAAATTCCATGCCCTTGAAAGGGAATTGGTCCAGAAAATGAATCAACTAAAGGGGAATCCCCTTCGTTTTTTACTTTCTTTGAACCATGTTCATATTCATCAACAATACCCAATGCATCTCTGATGATTTCTTCCATTTGAACTTGAATATGGTCCTTCGGGTCAGAAATGAAAGAAATATTTTCCTTCTTATTCGAATCATCCATACTCTATCTCTGCTCAATAGATTTTGGGCAAATCTTAGCAGTAGATTTAATGCTTATGTGTCGAAGCCAACCTGTTTCCATTGGTCCAGAATTACTGCATTTATCTGGATCTTCAACACTATTAGTTAGAGTGACTTTATGGTCCTTGGATCAATCCTGAATAGATATTTTAGATGAGAGCTTAGACAAGTAGTTACCATCAACATCTTGAGCCTGTTCGACTTGATCTTCAATGCTTGAATTGCTAGCAAGTTTAGAGGGCTTGTTGGATTGTTTTGTAGAATCTGCCTGACTACCATTCAGTGCAAGGTTTTTCAGTTCAAAGCAAAATTCTGAAAGTTGTGCCAGGAATTCTTTCCCTGCAGTTTTTCCAAACAAGTTTATTGCAGAAAATGTATGCTTCAATGCAAAACCAGATTTGGTACTCGCAATTTTAGGATCATCTGTAGGAATTTTATTCATTGTTGGCTTGGTGATTTGAGAATGGATTTTTGATGGGGAATGTGAATTGTTTGATTTTTATCACCTCTTTTCTCATTGCCTACAGGACTTGAAATAGGGCTGCTTCTACTAGACATGCTCAAATTATGAATTGCTTGCTTTGCAACTTCTTTCTTCTCAATATTTACAGGGGTGTTTTCCTTGCTGGCTTTTACAACAATAGATGCTGTATTTTTCTTACTCTGTAATTTGGGGGTTCTTCCACTGGTTGCTACTACAGAAACACTGCGTGGGTGATTAGGATTTTCATTTTCAGAATCTTCACGGCATTTCAAACCTGTCAATTGAAGCTTGTTTCTATCCAATGGAGATCATTTCTTTACATTGGCTGACGCATTTTCCTTCACCTTCAACTCATACAGAGAAGTAACTGAGGTTGATAACGGACCCCTTGTTTTCTTTCCATTTAGAGCACTTGCAGTCTTGTTTCCAAGTGGACTAGTACTGGAAGTGCTTACAGTAGAAGAAGAATTCATTAATCTGGGTTGTTTCATCTTGTTGGACTGAAACACTGGACTCTTCAAGAAACTGGCAGCGATTTGATCCAGATTCATGTTCAATATCATCCCCAAAGTCACGCAAGTGTCTGCATGCCGTAGCTAGCGTAACCAGTATATATTTTTCTCTCTTCTTTGAAATTCCATTTGCATCAATGTCCTCACTCCCAGCTTGCTGCAGGTGTTAAAAGTTGTTTCTTGGACTAGCTGAATGTAGAATTGAACGCTACAGGTGTCTTCAAGTCTTCAGCTCACCTCCAACTGTCATGCTGCAAAGCCCTAATTTCCTTCTTCAAATGCCAATTCTGATTCTTTAGCAATGTGTCTTCATTCCAGTGTCGTAATGTTTAATTTAGAACCTCTTTCCCATCAATCTCACCTCATTCCACTGTCTGTCATGATTTTGCCATAAATTTGCATACAGTTGCCAGAATCTCCCTCACATGAGACCAGACACCTGTTTCACTGATAAACTTGGCAAAACATGTATTAAATGTGATAAATGATGTATTTAACACCTTAGGGATGAAACCCCCAAAAAAATCAGACTAAAAAATGACTATTTTGGCAAAAACGATTTTCTTGTAACGCCCTAGTGTAACTTTTTAGCCGTTGCGCTACAAGAAAGTTTTAAACTCAAATTTGGTGCTTTTTATCCTTAATTCAATTTTAAATGAGGTTTATATGGTAAACCTTGATCTTAGTGTTTATTTGTGAAACCTTTAATCAACATATGTCCTATAGAACCCTTCAGAATCATAAGAAAAACAAAAATGAAAACCTAAAGGCAAAAATCAAAATTTCACTTTAAACCAAAATTTCCTAAAAGTAAGCAAATGAGCAAGCTTAAAACACAAATCACAAGAAAAATATAAGATTGAAGAAAACAAATTCATGACTTAACATCGACCATTCCTCAAATACTCCTTATCAATCATGTCGACCTTCCTTGTGTCAATATAAAGTGGTGGATCTCGCATATCTACCAAATTATATCATCCTATTGATATTAGTTTCATGTCATTTGATGTGGGATGCATTAGTGCCCTACTTCTGACAGATCTATTACTATCGACGCCAAATCATCATCTAGGAAATGGATCTAGGAACCCCCAGTGAGTACATTGGATCTTGCAGTCATTAGTGGCAGGTTTCCGCACAAATGACAGTGGGTATACATCAATGACCCCTAATTGTTTGATTCTACAAGTGTTTGACATAAAAACATCTATTCACACTTGTTATTTTTTACTCAAGTGCCTTGGAGTCCACCATCATTATGGGTGGGCCTCCTCTCATATGTTAATGGTATACATCAATGACCTGTAATCAGATGGTGTTTAATTATGCCCGACATCATCTTGGTTATTCGCATGATATAAACTCATACTATCGTTGGTTTGTTTGAAGACCTTGGGAAAAAAATTGTATCACTCATCAGTGCATTTCCTGAGCTGTACAAGATTAGACTTCCATGTCAAACTACCATGAAGACTGGGATATTTTGGACTCATCAAAGTGCATGTATAATTTTTTGTAATATTTTATTTTGACATGGATCCACTATGTATTGTTTATGTCCATGCTTGTATACTGTTGAGCATGGGTATACCCGCCTCAGGAAGATATTGCATATTTGGGTTATTGCCTTGTTTGACTTGCAAGTGCTTTTCAAACTCATGCACTCAAGATCCTAATCCTTTACCATACTACCTTCATCATTGAAGAGTGTAATAATGAAATCAATGTATTTTAGCCCTCATCATAGCTTCGGACCTCACACATTAGGGGGCATATTTTAACAATAAAATTAACACCCTTGAGAGTGTTGGTCTGAAAACATATTTCTATTTCTCCCACAATGAGAGTATCATAATTTTGGAACAATTGAGAGTTTCAATCTCTCATTTGACCACTGCTTCCACAAAGGAATAAATATTTGAAGACAAAGGTGGCTCTAAATAATCCAATTCCATGAACACTTAAGGGCCAAAATCCAGTTCCTATAACTCATACAGTGGAAAAAATGCCTAACACGGGTATTAATTGTCCTGGAAATACTGAAAATCAAGTTTGATGCCTAAAAAACTAGGTAAACTGGGTTTTTTGAAGAAAAAAATAAAAATATTCAAAAATATTAATCCCACATTCATGGTCAAGTGATTGCGCGCATAAACCCCAATGCTATATAAGGAAGGAATATGAGGTGAATTAGAGGAGAAAAAATTGAGAGCAAAGGCCGTTGGAGGAATTGAGGGCTAGAAATCACTTTTCTACTACAATGTTTTTAGGCATCAAAGGCATGGATGGTAGAGGATTAGGTCTAAGAAATGGAGAATAAAGGAACCTTCAATGGTTGTAATTATTCCTTCATGTTCATCTATTATGAATCAATTCCATTTTATTCCCAATTCTTGTTCAATATTTTCCATTCAAGTTTTATGTTGAGTTAGAATTGGTAGGCAATTATATATAACCTATATTTATTAAAGATAGTTTGGTAGAATAGTAGGAAGGATTTTGTGGTGATATTTGCAGGTGTGAAGGAGATTCAAGGGGTTGCAAGATCAACCATTAAGGAGCTCCATCAAACTTCAAGGCTACAAGAGGTTTTCTCCTCCCTTCCTCCCCTTTTGAAACTCAATAAAAGAAGGTTTAAGAACTTAGGATTATTGTGATAATTGATTTGTTTTCTATCAATTGGGATTCACCCACCCCATAGAAATAGGAGAGTAGGATAAATATTCAGCTCTATAATACTCCACTAACACAAATCCCATGAAACATCTAATCAATGGTTTGGGAATGTTGTATCCCCGACATTCCTTGGAAATAAAATTTTGGGTGCTTTTTCATCATGAAACAAGGTATAAAAAGGACCTAAATGATAATATACAAATTTGGGTAAATTTAAAACCTCAAAAGGCAATGTTTGATAGTAAGGAGGATGTAAACAACCATTAAAAAACAAAATGTAAATAACCATAAAAAAGATCTAGGCACTTTTGAGTTAATTTTGGGTCAATTATAGGCATTTTGCAGCCCTAATTATTAGCTCTTTGACAAAATTAATGGGTAAAATAGGAATAAATAGTACTAAACATGAAATATGGACATTGTGTATCATTGGAATAACAATGTTGATGGTAATAGTTCAGCAGTTGACAACAAAGTTGAAAAATCAGAGAATTTTTTAGGTTTAAATCTTTATAGTCCATTCGATGTTTATGGTTTCAAGTCTTAAAATTTTCCAGTGGAAGTGTTTTTTTAATTTCGTCATGTTTGTGTGGAGTGCATATTAACTCATTAGGAAATTGTGATTGTTGTTGATTCCAAAGATGGCTGGGGTGTGGAAATCTCTTGTTATAAAACTCACTGTTGTGGTATGGACCTTCCTTATATGGTCAAGATAAAACGTATTGTTGTGGTATGGAACACTTATGGACTATATACATTGAGAGAGAATATAATAGTTTGACACCTTTGTCTTCTGGGTACAAGGATTGTGTCCCCATCTTGATGGTAGTACACCTTGGTCCTATGGGTAAACAGGTTATTCTCGCACCTTGATTGACACACCTTGGTCTTGTTGGTGCAGTGGTTGTTTTCCCACTTTGTCATGACCCCTCTTGTTGACTCTTGATCTTATGTTGACCCTTGATTGGTCCTTATGCTAGCGCGACCTCATTGTGTGGTACCTTAACCCTTTTGTTATGTTTTTTATGGGTGTGACATTCTAGAATCCCCAAACAGCTCACATCCTGCTCAAGCAAGTTTAGACATGACACGGTTTAGTCCATCCATCCCCAAGAAGGTCATGGTTAAGTTCAAGCAGACCGAAGAAGGTCACTGTTCATTTCAGGAAGAACCAAGAAGGTCACAACCCAGCTTAGGAGGTCACGGTTTAGACTTGAGTGGACTAATATCTCTGGTGCACTAGTTGAGTGTGCTAAGCTGTAAGAAAGGAATGAGATTTGTATGGGATACAAAATAAGCTTTGGCTTGTGTGTGGAATGTCATCATTACCTGATATTTTATGGGTTGTTTTTTCTTGATATGTTTCTCCAAAAATTGGGGTTTCCTTATGGTTCACTTCAGGTAGACCCAAACACTCGAATAATTCAACAAAGATCTTAGTCCACTTAAAAATGGTGATGGTTTCTTCTAGAAGCCCCAAAAAACTCACAACCTACTCAAGAAAGCCATGGGATTTGTATGGGCTACAAAATGAGCTATGTTTTGTGTATGGAATGTCATCATTACCTAATATTTTATGGACTGTTGTTTCTTGGTCATGGTTTCATACTTGAGTGGACTAATATCTCTGCTGCACTGTTTGAGTGTGCTAAGTTGCAAGAAATCCATGGGATTTGTATGGGATACAAACTAAGCTCTGGTTTTTGTGTGAAATGTCATCATTACCTGATATTTTATGGACTATTGTTTCTGGGTCTGCTGCTCCAATAATTGGGGTTTCCTTATTGTTCACTTCAAGAAGACCCAAACACAAAACAGTTCAGAAAATATCTTAGTCCACTCAAACAGTGTTAAGGTTTCTTTTAGCATCCCCAAACAACTCACGACCTTCTCAAGAAAGCCACGGGATTTGTATGGGCTACAAACTCAGCCCTGGTTTGTGTGCGGAATGTCATCATTACCTGATATTTTATGGACTGTTGTTTCTTGGTCTGTTTCTCCAGTAATTGGGGTTTCCTTGCTGATCGAATGGGTTACCTTGACTGCTACTATAATTGACTAAACCTACAGTAATGGAATTTATTCTCTCTCTCTCTCTCAGGTATGTCCTTTGCTCCTTTGTTCCTTGTCTATTAATAGACAAGATCTGGTCTAAAAAAATATTGTTGAGTATAAGGAAGGTTTCAACTCTCTTGGTGGGTTATCTTATTTTTTTTCTTTGTACTTTGAGTTATAGTTACTACTATTGTTATTTATTGTCTTTGTATGCTTTTCAGCTTAGGGAGTGTTAAAGTTGAAAGAGATGAAAATTATGCTTTAAACTTATCTTGTCTAGTTACAACAATACTATTTTGTTTCTAGTATTGTTTTGTCATCATTTGTCATGGTTTATGTCCTTTTTTCTTATCAGATATCTGCTGCTAAGTTTAAATATCAAAATCGGGTTGGGAGTTTCCAAAAGTTGCAGTTGCATTGATGCCTGTTTGTTAAGTTTTTGGGATCCATATCTTAATGTCAAGAAACTTTATCACCTGTTGTTTTTTAAATAGGCATTCCATGACTGTTCTGAGCTGTAAAATTGGCCATGGATAAAGGACAAGCACAAGGATGTAACGATTCATATGTTAAGAAACTCCCAAAATATATTATTTTATCCCTTTTTGAAGCATTACAGAAGTTGAGAAGACAAGATCTCATTTTAAAAATTTTAACTTTTCATTATTTATGTAGTAAACAACTTAAAGAGATATGATATATTTTCCTCTAAATAACATCTATTTTCACTCGATTGGAGCTAACATAGTTTATCTGACTTACTAGGAACTGAAAACAGAGGTCCGTACAAATATGCTAACCTCGCTAAATGAATGCATTCAGGTGATTACCCAAAATGGAGAATGCCTTAGAAGTACCCAAATTGGAGAATTCCTTCAGACACTCTTAAAATTGTTCAAATAATCATTTCTACCCTATTTTGATGAACTTGTTTCCTTCATCACTCTTATGTTGGTAAGAATACATGTGTGATGATGAAATAAATGATTTTGTATTCCTGTTATGATAAAGAGATGCATCAGGCTACAACTAGTTGTTTTATATGTAATCAATTATAAATCAAACAACACTATTGGCACCTGGGGATCTACTACTACCAAATTGTGGGGTGTATTCTGTAGGCTTGTTATTTGTTCCTTCTACATCTTTTGCAGGGAAAAGACCAGACTGAAGAAGAGAGATGTGTGGCAATATGGATTTTTTATGATGTTGTAGAACAATGTAGTGTGGCTTCTACAAAGTAATTTACCCAAATTTGGTAGATGCAAGCATATGGATTAGTTATTTTGCTTCTGAATAATTACTAATTTTATATTGTTTTTGGAACAGGTATTATGACACATTTTTGCCATTTCTTCTTGAAGCTTGCATAGATGAAGATGTTGATGTCCGACAGTTAATGCAATCATCCTAATTGTGCATTTTGATTTTTAGGTGGAATCTATTGGTTTTATTATCCTTCTATAGTTTTTTTTATTAATTATGTTTCTCTACAGTCAGTAGTTTATGTAATCGGAGTGTGTGTTGAACATGGAGGCTCAAAAATAAAACCCATAGTTGGAGGTAGAGCTATGTAACATGATATAATTACTATGTTAAGTATGTCCAATTTTCCAGCTTGAGTGTGTTATTGATTCAATTGGTTCAATGACAACATAAGCTCTATCAAAGTTGAATGATGTAATTATTCGTCCCTCGACTCTTATGCTTGACTATAGAATGGCAATAGACAATACAATCTTTGCACTGGCAAGATTTCTGAACATTAAAGAGATTGCATTAATGCATCCCGGGTATTCATAATTTTCTTATTTAATATTTCCTTGTTGAGGAATTGGTTCCACATTAATATGACTACTATGTGTGGGGAATGGAATTCTTTATCATTTACCTCTCATTGTGTAATAGTGAAAGTTTTTTTCATCAATGATTTGTATTCTAAATATCTACGAGCCTTACTCTAACATGAAACTTTTTTGGGAACAACTAGTCTCATCGAGATTATTATTGGATTCAGATCTTATAGTGAAAGGGGATCTAAACTTTACCACTTCACCTAGTGAGGTTTGAGGCGTAGGGAAGGCTATGGATCCCTTAGAGAATTACTTCTTGGACATGTTTGAGGCATCCAAACTTATGGATATTTTCCCTGCGGTCTTAGCTCCTACATGGTCTAATGGGAGGTTTGGTATTGCGAGTATTTCTAAGAGGATTGACAAGTTTTATATGGCAAAGAATCTCTGTGAAATACTGGGTATATACAGATATTGGAACTATTCGACTAGTTTTTTTGACCAAAAGGCTATAATTATGCAGCTATATTTTGATACTAGTATTATCTATTATCCTTTCAAGTTTAATCTTGTTTCGTTGGGGGGATTCATATTTCAACTCTATGTTCAAAGAAAAGGGGAACAACATTAATGACTCCTCTGCTCGATAGTTGAATATGATGCACAAACTTGTTACCAAGCTTATGTCTTTGAAAAGGGAAGTGATAAAATGGGAAAAATGGGAAGTGATAAAATGGGAAAAAAAGAAAATAGAAAACAAGAAGGTTCTTGTGGATATTGAGGAGGAAATCCAACTGGTAGATGACTCATCAATTGACAACAGGTTCTTTGAAGAGAATAATCAAAGATACAACTCCCTTATAATTAAGAGACAACATCTTCTTATACTGAAATAAGAAACTCTATGTCAGCAAAGTATGGCTACGTGGATGAAGGCTAGGGTAATAATAATATTTTTTTTCACAACTTTCCAAATAAAAGAAGACTCAATAATGTTATTTGGGAAATAGATGATACTGGGCATGAGATTCTTTGTGATAGAAAATCTTTGAAACTTGTTGCAAATACTTTCTTTCAGGAGTTGTACTCGGACAACAATTTCCACTAATATTTTTTATCAGATGAAGACTACTAAATACTACCCTCATTTTTTTAACAACATAGATTATGAGGTGTTTGGTAGGGACATATTCTCAGCTAATGTTTTGAATGTTTTTAAGGTTTTTTCCATTGACAAGAGATTGGTCCCAAATTGTTGGGCAGTCGATTTCTTTTTTCATTTTTATTATTTGATGGGTGATGAAATTGTTGAGGCTATTGAAGCCACTAGACGCTTGGGGGTGGTTCCTGACTTTTTAAATTTGACCTACATTACCCATATCCCTAAGAAGGATAGACCTGTCACTTTTAATGGCTACATACCTATATCTCTGTGCAACCTGCTTTATATAGTTATCACCAAAATTATAGCAGAGAGAATTAAGCCCATCATGGGAAAACATATATCTACTGAACAGTATGGGTTTCTTCCAAACCTCTAAATCCTAGATGCAGTGGGAACTTCTTATGAATGCGTACATTCTCTCAAGAAGAAGAATCTCTCTTCTTTTATATTAAAGTTGGATTTGGAGAAGGATTATGATAATCTTCAGTGGTATTTTATTCATCTTATCCTACTTCAAGTTGGTCTGACGATGGAGATTACAGATTGGATAATGTTGTGCATTATTTCAACCAACTTCTCTATATTGATAAATGGATCACCTTCTTTGTTTTTTAAAGGATTCATAGGAATCATACAAGGTTTCCCTTTGTCCCCTTTTATTTTTTATTTTGGCTATTTAAGGGTTGAGTAGACTGATCATTAATGTTAAGGAGAATAATATGTTCATTGGGATCAATGTGACTAGAACACAAATATTGTCTCATCTTCTCTATGTCGACGACGTCCTTGTCTTTGGAGATGGCCCTCTAGTGGATTAGAAACACCTGAAGGGTATCATTAATATTTTTTGTGTGGAATCAGGTATGAAAATGATCTCACTTAAATAAAGCTTCTCTTTTTTATGTCATCACCAGGAGGTTATTGATTCTATATCGCTCCTTTTTCCACAGAAGATGGTAAACTTAGAAAAGGGTTTTGAATATCTAGGTTTTTTCCTTAAACCTAATGGTTATAAGAAAGGTGAATGGGTCTAGATCCTTAAAAAAATGATATGGAAGATGGACATGTTGACCTCTCACTAGATTTCTCTTGGGGGAAGGTTGTTACTTATTATTGTTGTTTTGCAATGTATTCCGGTGTATTGGTTCTCACTGTTTATTGTTCTGAAAGGAATTATTGATAGCATGAGGAAAATGATATTCCACTTCCTTTGCGATGGTAAACAAAAAGGAATTAAATTCCATCTTGTTGAGTGTGATTCTCTCTCCAAACCAAAATACCTTGGTGGTTGGTGTTGTACAGGATTATGCACCTAATAACCATAGGTCTGGGGTTACCAACATACTCAATTACTTGCAGACAATTGGCTTCTAAAGAGCATAATAGGAAATAGAAGGGTTAGAAAGACTTACTCGATTACTGAAGGTCGATCCTTGCTAGTCCTCTTCTGCTCTGCTTCACCTCCAAAGTCTTCAAGGTTGCTCCTCTTTCACCTGTCAAGAAACACTCTTCCAGATACAAGATGATTCATGTACATATAAGCAGGTTAGATAAAACATATATCATACTGAAATATAAACATTTATCAAACCACAAGACATGAAACACATATGGAAGAAGTAATCTCTTTATTATCAATAATGGAAAGAGTTTAGGTTACAACCCAACGTCTGAGACAAGAACTCCTCTGCAACCAAAGGATTCTGAGTTCCACTGCTCCAAAGACTTCTGTATACAATCCACCAGCATAACTTTGCTCTCCAAAATTATGTCCCTAACACCCTCCCCAAGGCCTGTATTTATATGGGTGAAATAAGGCAGTTCTCGAAGGTTGGGGAAGTTGTAGCAGTTAAGGAAATTAAGTTAAATGAGTTAACTAATCTCCAATTAGCGCATGTTTTATGTTTAAATGTTAAGAAACACATTCGCAGGTATGTAGTAGAGCAACCCGTGAATGATTCACGACTTATCATAAGGGAAACCCGCGAATACATAGATTTGCGACTTGCATCAACTGGGACTCGCGAATGACTCGCGAGTTGTATAAAAGAAGAGTCGCGAATACAACTCAACATAGTAAAATATAAAAGTAACTAGCTGGGTATATAAGGAATGTATTTCATCATAAGCCAAGCTATAGTGTTTTGGGCAAACCTCTATCCATAAGTGTCCTTTTGTGTGCCAA
>LPNX010782617.1:0-131904 GCA_001517045.1 Pseudotsuga menziesii
GTGTGTGTGTGTGTGTGTGTGTGTGTGAGAGAGAGAGAGAGAGAGAGAGAGAGAGAGAGAGAGAGAGAGATTCAAGCCCTAGGGATCAATGGAAAGAGAGATTGGGGATTCAACACTTACAAAGAGAGAGAGAGATATTGTAGGTTAATATGGGTTAAGAGATAGAGAGAGATCATGAGGGGAGAATATATGGTTAGTGGTGAGAGAGACAGATATATTGGGGGTTAGGGTTTTAGATATATATAGAGATATTAGGGTTTATGGTGTTCATAGAGAGATAGATATATTGGAGGTTAGGGGTTTAGAGAGAGAGAGAGAGAGAGAGATTGGTGGTGATGGGTTAGGGGTTTAGAGAGGGTGGAAAATAGAGAGATTTGGATTTAGGAGTTTATAGGGAGAGAGAGAGAGAGAGATTCAGTGTTATGGGTGTAGAGAGAAAGAGATGTTGGAGGTTAAGGTTATAGAAAGAGAGAGATTGGAGGTTATGGGTTTAGAGAGAGGGAATAGGGGTAGCTGTTATGTACTTCATAGTGAGATACAGAGAGAGATATTGGAGGTTACATGTTTAGATAGATAGATAGATAGATAGAGAGAGAGAGATAGAGAGAGAGAGAGAGAGAGAGAGAGATTGGAGTTGACGCGATAGGGGTTTGGGTAGAGAGAGATATATTGGGGTTGATATGATATGGGTTTAGAGAGAGAGAGACTGAGAAATAGAGAAATTTTGAGAGTAAAGGGTTTATGGAGACAGAAAGAGAGATAGAGCGAGAGTAGGGTTATGGGTGTAGATAGAAAGAGGGATTGGGGGTTATAGATTTGGACAGAGATTATTGGTTATGGGTTTATAGAGAGAGAGAGAGAGAGAGAGAGAGAGAGAGAGAGAGAGATGTTAAAGGGAGACCAATTAGTTGTTAGGGTTTTAGAGGGAAAGAGAGGGAGATATTAAAGGTTATGTGTTTAGAGATGGAGAGAGAGAGAGATTGGAGGAGAAGGGTTTTGAGAGTGTGTGAGATATTTGGGGTTAGGTGTTGATGGAGAGAGAGAGACCGAGAGATTAGGGGTTCATAGAGAGAGGGGTTGTGGGTTAAGATTTTAGAGAGAGGGGGGGATTAGGGTTAGGGATTTAGAGTGAGTGACAGGTTGTTGGTTAGGGTTTCAGAGAGAGAGAGGAATATGGGGTTAAGGGTTTTGATATGTATAGATACAAAGATGGGGAGAGGGGGAGAGAGAGATTAGAGGTCAAGGATATACATAGAGAGAGATATTTGAGGTTAGATATTTAGAGAGATATATTCTAGTTAGATGTTTATAGAGAGAGAGATAGATTAGAGGTTAAAGAGAGAGATTGATTCGTTGTTTGGAGTTTAGAGAGAGAGATAGAGAGAGGATGGTTATGGGTTAGGAATTAAGATATAGACTGATCACAAGGGTGGTAAGGATGGTTTTTGGTGGGAGAGAGAAAGAGATTGGGATATATGGGTTTAGAGAGAGAGAGAGAGAGAGAGAGAGAGAGAGAGAGAGAGAGAGAGATTTGTGGTTAGAGGCTTTGAGGGAGAGAGGGATTGTGGGTTATGGGTTTAGACATAAAGAGAGAGATGGAGATAAGAAGAATGATATTGGGGGTTAAGGGTACATATATAGAGAAATATGTTGGAGGTTAAGGATTTAGAGACAAAGAGGGATATTAGAGGTTAGGGGAATATAGAGATAGAGATCAGGAGTTAGGTGTTTAGACAATGAAATGAAGAGATTAAGGATTAGGGGTTTGCACTAGGAGATATAGATTAAGGGTTAGGTGTTTAGAGAGAGAGAGAGAGAGAGAGAGAGAGAGAGATTAGGGATTAGGAGTTTACAAAAAAGATAGATCATTGTTTTAAGGGCTTATATAGATAGATAGATAGATAGAATGATAGAGAGAAAGATAATTTGGAGGTTAGCAACTTAGAGAGAGATTAGGGTTATGGGTTTAGAGAGAGAGATTCTTGATAGGGGTTTAGAGAAAGAGAGAGATGTTTGTGGCTAAGGGTTAATGGTTTATATAGAAATAGAGGTATTTGGGGTTAAGGGTTGAGAGCAAGAGAGAGAGAAAGAGAAATATTCAAGGTTATGGGTTTCTAGAGAGAGAGAGTGATTGGCAGTTATGGGTTTATAGAGAGAGAGATTAGTGGTTATGGGTTTAAAGAAAAAGAGACATTGGGGGTTAGGGTTTTAGAGAGAGACAGATTGGGGGTCAAGGGTGTAGAGAGAGAGGGATAAAGAGAATAGAGGTTAGAATTTTAGTAGGAGAGAGAGAGATAAAGAGATATATTTAGAATTAGTGATTGAGAGAGAGAGAGGGATATAGAGATTGGGGGTTTCAGGATTAGAGAGGGGTATAGAGATTAGTCATTGAGGATTTAGAGAGAGATAAAAAGAGAGATATTGGAAGTTATGGGATTTGAAAGGGAGAGAGGTTGGAGCTTCATGGATTAGGGTGAGAGAGAGATTGGGGTTAGGGATTTAGAGAGAGAGATTATGGGTTAGGGATTTAGATAGAAAGATATTGGAGGGTAGTGGTTTAGAGAGGGTGATTTGTCGTTAGTAATTTAGAGATGGAAATTGGAAGTTGATAGGGGTTTAGAGAGAGAGAGATATTTTTGGTGTTAGGTGTTTAAATAAAGAGAGAGCATTAGGATTAGTGGTTTAGAGAGAGAGAGAGAGAGAGATTTGAAAGTAGGGATTTATATCGAGAGATAGAAGCAGAGGTAATTTGGTTTAGGTGTTTAGAGAGAGAGAGAGAGAGAGAGAGAGAGATTAGGGATGAAGAGTTTAGAGGTAGATAGAATAAGGGTTAGGGTTTTAGAAGGGGATCCAATGAGCGATAAAGAGATAGATAGAGAGGGAGATAATAAAATAGAAATATTGGGGGTTAGGGGTTTAGAAGAGGGAAAAGAGATAGAGATATATAGAGATAAAGGGATATAGTAAAAGATAAATATTGTGGATTAGGGGTTTAGAGAGAGAGAGAGAGAGAGAGAGAGAGAGAGAGAGAGAGAGAGAGAGAGAGAGGATTGGGTGTTCTTAGTTGGGAGAGATAAAAGGAGAGAGAGAGAGAGAGAGAGATTAGGGGTTATGTGTTTAAAGAGAGAGGGAGGGAGATTGGTGGTTAGGGTTTTAGAGAAATAAAGAGTGAGGGATTGGTAATTACGCTTTTAGAGAGAGAGAGGTTGAAGGTTAGAGAGAGATTGATTGGGTGTTAGGTGTTTATGGAGGGAGGGAGGGAGAGAAAGAGAGAGATTAGGGATTAAGGGTTTAGAGATAGAGAGAGAATGGGGGTTAAGGTTTTAGAGTGGGGGAGAGATATAAAAAGAGAGAGGGAGATAGTAAGAGAGAAATATTAGGGGTTAGGGGTTTAGAGAGAGAGATTAAGGGTTTATGATTTAGAGAGAGAGGATTGGGTTTTAGGGTTTTAGAGAGAGAGAGAGAGAGAATGCGTGAGAGAGAGAGAGAGAGGGAGATTGGGAGTTAGTAGTTTAGTGACATATATTGGGCGTTAATGGTTTAGAGGGACATAGATATTAGGGTATAAGGGCTTAAAGAGAGATATTGTTGGTTATGGGTTTAGAGACACAAAGAGAGAGAGATGCTAAGAGAGAGAGAGAGAGAGAGAGAGAGAGAGAGAGAGAGAAAGAGAGGGAAGTTGGTTTTAGGGTTTTATATAGATAAAGAGAGAGGGATTGGTAGTTATGGGTTTAGAGAGAGAGANGGATTGGTAGTTATGGGTTTAGAGAGAGAGAGAGAGAGAAATTGATTGGGTTTTAGGGGTTTTTGGAGAGAGAGATATCGAAAGAGGGATATTTGAGGTTAGGTGTTTAGAGAGATTATTTGAGAGATAATTCAGGGTAGGGGTTTAGAGAGAGATATATTAGAGGCTACAGCTTCAAATATAGAGATATTGTTGGTTAGATATTTAGAGTAAGTCAGAGAGATATATAAATAGAGAATCAAAGTTATTACCTATTTAGAGAGAGAGAGGATCGAGGAAAGCAAAGAGAGAGAATCGGGCTTAGCAGTTTAGAGAGAGTAATATTAAGGTTAGGAATTTAGAGAGAGAGAGTCTTAGGTTTCTAGATAAAGAGATATTGGGGATTAGAAATTTAGAAAGAGAGCTTAAAGGTTAAAGGGATACCAATTAGTTGTTAGGGTTTTAGAGATAGATATAAAAAGAGGGATATTATGGGTTAGGGGTTTATAGGGAAAGAGATGGAGAGAGGGAGGGAAAGATTGAAGGTTAGGTTTTTATAAAGGGACAGAGAGAGATTGTAGGAGATGGTTTGAGAGATAGTGTGATGGATTGGGAGTTAGGTCTTGATGAAGAGAGAGAGAGAGAGGTTAATATGGATTAAGATATAGAGATAGATAATGAGGAGAGAATTGATGCTTAGTGGTAGGAGAGAGAGAGAGAGAGAGAGAGAGAGATTGGGGGTTAGTGTTTCAGATAGATAGAAATATAGAGCGATTAGGACTTATGGTGTTCATAGAGACAGCTATATATATTAGAGTTTAGGTGTTAGAGAGAGAGAGAAAGAGCGATTGGTGATGATGGGGTAGGGGTTTAGAGAGAGACAACAAAATAGAGAAATATTGGGAGTTAGGGGTTTAGAGAGAGAGAGAGAGAGTGTGTGTGTGTGAGAGTGAGGGTTGTGGGTGTAGAAACAGAGAGAGCTATTGGAGGTTAAGGTTGAAGAAAGAGAGATATTGGAGGTTAGGTTTTTAGAGAGAGGGAATAGGGGTAAGGTGTATAGTGAGAGAGATATTTTAGGTTAGAGAGAGAGAGAGAGAGAGAGAGAGAGAGAGAGAGAGAGATCATGAGGGGATAATATATGGTTAGTGGTGGGAGAGAGAGATATACATATAATGGGGGTAAGGGTTTTAGATATCTATAGTGAGATATTATTGTTGATGGTGTTCATAGAGAGAGATATATATTTTAGGTTAGAGGTTTAGAGAGAGAGAGAGAGAGATATATATTTGTGGTCATGGGGTAGGGATTTAGAGAGAGAGAGAGTTAAAAAAATAGAGAGAGATTTTGAGTTAATAATTTAAAGAGAGAAAGAGAGAGAGACTCGAGAGTCATTGTTGTGGGTGTAGAGAGAGAGAGATGTATATGTATAGAGAGAGAGATGGGGAGAGGGGGAGAGAGATATTTGAGGTTAAGGCTATAGATAGAGAGAGAGATTGGAGGTTAGGGTTTTAGAGAGAGATATTGGGGGTTAGATGTTTAGAGAGAGAGAGATATTAGGGATTGGGGGTTTAGAGAGAGAGTGAGAAAATAATTAAGGATTTAAAGAAAACAAAGTTTATGCCTTATTAATATAGGCGTTAAAATAGGTATGATAATTTGATGTCTTTATATGAATTTTGAAGGTTTTAGGACTTGCAAATGTTAATATTTGTATGATTTAAAATTTAGTGGTTACATGTTATATGGGTTGGAGAGTGGATAATATAGATAAGGTTTAGAGGAGGTTAAAGTTATAATTACCAAGGGAGTATATCCTAACTCCTAGGTTGCATGAATAGAGTGTCAACAAAGGGGGGTCCCTTGTTAGAGCACTTTAAAAATCTTGTGTATACATGGTCGACCACCCATCTTGGGGTGTACTGGGAGGGCTTCTTTGGGAGTTACCTCCCTCCACCTATTACTAGTGCAACGACGTCCCAGTTCCCAGCTACAACAAAGGCACATGTGTCAAGATACCGAGTTAGGAGATTGTTTCCAGGCAATTTCCCAAAATAGTCCTTTGAAAACACTTTATCCAAGACTTTCAATAGAAACCCTATGGTCAATATACTAATGCAAACTATATAAAAAAATGTTTACAATTTATTTTTCATTAAAAAACAAATACTTTATACAATCTTTTTCTAATTTAAATATTAGAATTAAATTTAAATATATAGCCATGAAAAAACCATTGAAAAACAATTTACCAAAAATAAACAAAATAACAATTTACGATCTAACAAAAATTTAAACTATGAAATTTTTTTATCAGTTATTAACTAGGACTATAATCTATTTCAACAAACTCATAATCATTAATTTCACCTCTAAACTATTTAATAAACTCTTAATTATTAATTGAAGCTACTTAAGTATGAAAATAAAAACTAAATTATTAAAAATAACATACAATCTTTAAAATACGAGTCTTTACATAGGGCATAGTACTAATTACAAGAAAATTTGCATCTATCCTCTCATAAATTTCTATACACAAAAACAATATCCAAAATTAAATATTATATGAGAAAATTATGAAAACATCACAATCCTAAGTAAAAATATGAAAAACTAGAAAAATTAAAATAAGCACTAAATTTATTTATTGAATTAATAAATATAATTAAACTAGTTTTATAACTATTAAAAATTAAACCCTTGTTAATTTTAAAAATACGATATACCATTATAAAGTACGGATAAATAAAATAAATTTACAAAAGTAAAAACCTTTAATTAATAAAACTCATGAATTTTTTTTGGAAGTGGGCGTTGCGGAAGAAGTCTTTTTGTAACACTTTAGACATTTGTTGCTCAGGGCCTATCTATTGATGTTCTAATTGTGAATCTAGATATAAGTTCAAACCTCAAACCTCCAATTGTAGCCATGGAGACTAAGCAGGGTTGGAGGAAAAGACCTTCATGAATGGAGACTATTAAGTAAAATAATTAAATTAAAATAACTCGGTTAAAAATGATAAACTATTTAAAAAAAAGACTCAATCTATCTTGTGGACCCCATAATTGATAAAAACCCCTAGGAAGATGCAGCGTCAGGCCACGGGAAAGGTTTCCCCATTTAGAAATTCTTTTCGGAATTTTGGTATCACCAGCAACACAACACGCGATCCTTTCTTTTCAGAATTTCAGGATCACGTGATCCGTATTGCATTTGGGAAAGAATTTGAATTATTAACTTTTAACAACTAATGAATAAAGATGTCCAATAAAGCCCAAATTTATTTATTTACCCAATAAATGGTAACAAATTGTTTCAAACAACCAAACGAAATTTTATTGGTTATTTCCCACTAAAATTATTACAAACCTAAGCATAAAAAAAAACCCAAAAGGATAGAAAAAAAACCCACCAATGTTTTCAGAATTCAAACCAATTAAAAAAGGCTTTAAAAACAAGCCAAATGGGCTTGGGGTAACTCGCCGTTAAGCCAAATGTTTTCCATCGAGCTCTTCGAATCCTATCAAATGCTTTCCTACCATTGGGTTGTTTTTAATAAAATTCAGAATTGACATAAATTAATGAATTTGATTTTAATAAAATTTAGAATTGACATAAATTAATGAAATTGAGTCAAAAAAATTTAATAAATTTACAAAAAAATGAAGATTTCAAACGGATCGAATTCGTTCAAGAATCATTGAGTTCTGCCAAGCAATGGAAATTCACATCCGAACATAACAAAGCCAAACATGAAATATTTTCAATCAAATGGATAATATTTGGTAAGTAAACATGAAGTTAAATCCAATTCTAAAAAATGTTGAGCTGAGAAGATTGGGCTATTTTTTTATCAACTAAACCTCCACAAAATTGATGAAAAATTGGAATCGATAAACCTTCAACGAAATTGATGAAAAATTGACCGAAGAAGATTTGGCTCTTTTGTGCTTAACTACGCTACACTAAATTGATAAAGAATATGGAATAGATAAAATAAAGGATCAAAATGAAAAAGAAAGGCGGCAATGAAAAAAACCGAGTTAATTTTGATATTCCCCAACAATATATATAATAAAAAACAATGATAAGTTTTCTTTCAAAAATTTGTACAAAAATATATTAACTCAGAACTATTCTATTTCAAACATCTTACCTTACACTTTAACACTCAATCTCCTTCTACAATACTTGAGAAGCACTACTTCATGACAGGTACAACTAAAACTACTGGTTAGATTCACATAATACTTAAGATCCTTAAAATATTTTTTAAATTATTAAAAAATATTTTAACTTATACAAAATTATATTATTATTAAATTTAATAACAATATAATATAATTTTCTTTTTACTAATAAAACCATTCATATCTTTATGCCATTTTAATTAGAAAGCTATGTAAGAAGTATTTTATTTGACAAAAAGACAGTATATATTCATATAAACTCACTCCATATAACAGTTAAAAGTATAAAATAAAAATATATATAAGATCATATATTAAAATCATGACAATGGTTATGCAGGGCTAATAAAGAACACGCAGCGATATTTTTTATTTGGCAAATCATAAATAAGGCTAGGTATGTGACCATAAATAAGGCTAGTGCTGATACCTTGCTAAATACCATCTCCTTTCATGTACTTGCAGAATATTCTTCATCACCGCCTCCTCCAAGCTACAAGCCATCCAGATATTCTGCAAGACAATTGGAAAAACAATTCATTAAGCCCTAAAATGAAGATAGATGTGGCTAAGGATAATCGACTAATCCACTCATGGGGCGACCAATTCAACTCGGGATTTAAATTTGTCAAATAAAAATTAACAAAACTCATTGAACTAAATAACATATGAACATGTCGCAACACAACCTTCTGAACAAAATTGCATTCGAGAATGCAACAACCAAACCATTTGAACAAAATATATCAGGTTGTAAGTTTTTATTGCATGACAGTTTAATAAAAAAAGCATAGCCTTCTTAACAAAAATACCATTTATTGCATGGATGTCTCACGGGGGATTCACTTGTTGACCAATATCATAGCACGTTAGTTCATATTGTGGGTTTTAAAATTATCAAAAATTCAACCAATATATTGCAAGTAATGGGGGGATGAGGGGTTTAAGGTGCGGGGCTAGGGTGGTTTATAAGGATTTGGGTATAAAAGGGGGTGGGGGGAAGGTTTTAAGTATTGGTAGGGGTTTCAACAAAATGAGTTTGGGTCAATATTTATTAAAATTAAGGGTATTCTTTAATATTCCACGATTGCACGTGCTATGTGAGAGATTCACCAATTGAAATCCCCGTGGGATGTCTATTGAAAAAATAACAAAACCCTCTCAATAAAATACCATTTATTGAATGAGAGGTAGTTTACAGGCATTCTAATATAATAGAAACTAATATAAATCTTATACTCTTCCTATTCCTTTTCAAACTCGTCGCTAAGATGTGCTTCCCATAGAATGTCTTCCTTAATTCACAAAACATCAGAGTTAATCTTAGTCATTCAAAGATTAAAAAAAAAAAATAGAACTGAACATAAATAAACAGAGCAAAAAGATAACCAGAAAATAAAACAAAACTTAAAAAATAATCAAAAATTAAAAGAACAAAAAAATACTAAAAATATAACCAGAAAATAAAAGAAACATAAAAAAATAATCAGAAAATAAACACAACAATGTTTTCAGACTTCAAACCAACCTAAAAGGTTTTAAAACAAATCGAATCGGGTAATGGGCGGTTAAATTTCGCATTACTCCGGCCATATTTTCCGTAAATATGATCAATATTAAATTTAGAATTGGAGTGCTTAATCGTGCTTCTAAGCTATTTACTATGTAACGGTACCTGAACAATGGTTCAAGACAGACCGCCTCTTGTACTTGCAGACGGGAATCTTCTTCATCACCGCCTCGCCGAGTCCACAAGCCATGGAAATGGCTGAAAGCTCTCGAAAGCATTCATCTCTGAAAGGATCAGTATTACTATTCTTCTAAAGATAAAGATAANCCCGCCTCGCCGAGTCCACAAGCCATGGAAATGGCTGAAAGCTCTCGAAAGCATTCATCTCTGAAAGGATCAGTATTACTATTCTTCTAAAGATAAAGATAAAAAGGCAATCAGTAGCAACATAACTAAGAGAGGAAGATAATATTACTCGGAAATAACTAGGCATCCATCCATCCCCAAACCCACCATAATCTAGATATATTCTTGCACAACGTATTGATTGCATGATAATACACATTACATTCCTTCTAACAATGGATTTCTTGGATAAGGTTGCAGGGAGCCTCACCCTGTAGCGATGATATTGGTCATCTGCAAAGTCTACATTGCTGAAATATTTGTAAAAACAATGGTGATCACATTAAAGGACAAAAAATATGGGTTGCCATTGAAAGGTAAAATGTATCTCCTCTCCCATCTTCTTTTGCTCCCATTTATTAACATCACGGCGGTAATATGATCCTTCGGATTGGAACTCACTCTGAAATCCCTTAATAATTGCAGATATCCTAGGGCTTTAGAATCAAGACTAAGTTCCTTGTTCGATGAAGTAACAATTAAGGAACCACCTAATAACAAAACAAATATAAATCTTATACTCACGTTCGTATTTCTTCTCAAACTCCGCTTCACAAAGAATGTTTTCTCTGATCAAAATTTCTGACACAATATTAGTGAACTGAACATAAAAGAAACCAAGAAAGACTATCAAGAAATAAACACACCAATGTTTTCAGAATTCAAACAAACCAAAAAAGTCTTAAAACCCAGTCGAATTTGTCCCTTAATCACCGTGTTACTTCCGCCATATTTTCCCTAATTCTGATCGAAATGTAGCCTTAAATTTACCAGTCGGATTCCAATTGATAAGGGACGATGCTGGAATTGGTTATTGGAATCGTAGTTTGAGCAATGGTTTCAGCACTCCATCGTAATTCCTGTACTTGCAAACGAGAATCTTCTTGATCACCGCCACGAGCCAGCGAAATGTTATGCAAGCAATAGATCTGAAGATCGCCATTTGGGTCTATCACCAAAGGGATGAAAACCGAGTTGGGTCTGGTTGGCTCCGGTAATATGATCCTCAAAGATTGGAACTCACTGTGAAATCACTTCATAATTGTAGAAAGCACAACCATATCCCAAGCAAGACTAAATGCCTTGTTCGATCCAGAATCAAGAAAGGAACAACCTAATATGGCCAGGCCGAAAGGAATAACAAACCAAATAACAGGCACACAACAAACCAAATAACATATCTGAAAGCTAAAAACAATAACATGTGAGATCTGAAAGCCAATAAGAATAACCGGCGTTGAATTTGAACCCCACCATTAAAGCATTTTGCGTTTGATAATGGCTTTTTTTATCAACATCGGCTACTTATTCGAAATGTTTTTTTTAATCTCCCAGTTTTAAGCATTTTGCCTTTGATAATGGCTTTTTTTATCAAGAATGTCGTTATCATACAACGGCTACTTATTTGAAATGTTTTTTTAATCTCCCAGTTTTACTATGATAGTGTGACGTGGACACCGCTCCATTCTCATCTTTTGGAACACTGTCGAGTAACGTGAGGAATGATGGTGTTAGCATTAGTGAATGTGTTGATTCATAGTCGCCACGGTGGATTAGAGTACACGTTCTAAATAAGTTTCAAGTATTTATGGTTTAAAAGTTTAAGTTAAGCAAGACCGCCACATTAGATTCATGGCTGCCACATTTGATTTATCTCCAAGGAAGCAAGACCGCCACATTAGATATATCTCCACGGAAGGAAGAGATATATAAAGTTTTGAATGACAAAAAAGAAAAAAAATAAAGTTATCCATAACTTATCACTCTTAGGGTTTATGTATTTATTGTTTAAGCTATTACTATGTATTTATTGTTTAAATTTAACTTTGTAGATAGGTTTTTTTCTTTAGATAAGCACCATTAAAATAACTTAACTTTAACTTTGTAGATATATTTTTTTCTTTAGAGAAGCATTGTGAAATTACGTTAGTTTACCAAGGTTCGGGGTTTATGTATTTATGGTTTAAAATGTTTAATTTAAATTTAAATTTAAATATATGTGTTTTAAATATGTTTTTAAAAAGAATTATATTATATTTTTGTTTCACTAATTAATAATAATTAGAATATTTAGTTGGTTAATCAATATTAAAAGTTAATTATATTATATATTTTATTGTTAATAACTACAATATTTACTTGGCTATGTTGAAATTATTTATTTAAATTTAAAAATGCAAAGTATTTATTTGATTTTATAAATGCAAAATATCTTAAATTATTTTTGTCTTCATATGTATTTAAATTTTAAAAGAAAAGACCATATATTGTAAATATTTTTATATGGCTTTTGAGATGAAAACCAATTTTTATTATATTTTCAAGTAGAAAATTGGTTGATAATTCTGTTTAGTGAGCATAAAAATATTGAGTTTGTATCAATCTATATGTGGATAGCCTAATATATTTTATGAGTAGTTATGATTATTAAAAATTTTATTTTTTTATATAATGTTATATATATACAATTTAATTAGGTAAATATATTTGTAATGCAATTATTAAAATTTTCAATTTTTAATGTAGGGTCAATTAAGTATAATTTGTAAGGGTTTGATTTTATGTTACATTATTTTCTGTTATGGTTAAATTTTATTTTGTTATAAATTTTTTTTCACTCTATGCTAATGGTGATTCCAAGGACAAAAGAAGACTTGATTTTTTTTCATATTATTTTAAGGAGCTAAGTTTTGTCTAACATAATGATGTAAATAAATGTCTAAGTCTTAAGATTATATAAACAAGGCTAAAATATAACTTTAATATTTTGAAAATTGTATTCCTTTAAGAAAACCACAATCTCTTTTAGATACAAAAAGCTCAATTTTTTAAGATAAATAGATATATAAAAATAAATAATAAAATTTAAAGATTTTCTAGATAATTTTTTTTCTTATTAGAAAAGACTTTTTATAATAAATAGAAATTAATTTGATAATAAAAGGAACTTAGTTTAATGATAACAAAGATTCTATATTTACAAACTTTTATTCTTGTTTTTAGTAGTCAATAAAATTAAAAAAATGTTATTAAAAATTGCATAAATTCATATTATATAAAATATTAAAATCATTTTTTATAAATAACTTTAAATTTTATCAAAAATTTTAAAAATAAATTCTTATCATGAATATTATTGAATAACTCATTTTTTATAAATAACTTTAAATTTTATCAAAAATTTTAAAAATAAATTCTTATCATGAATATTATTGAATAACTCATATTTATAAAAGATATTACTTTATTTAAATAAATTTATGAAAAAATTATTGTTGCTATTTTTAAAACAAATTTGTAAAATATATATTACTAATTATTAAAAATATGAAACATATTTATATTAATAAAATAAAATAAATTCTTGACATTAATAAAAAAAAATTATTTAAATTATAAAAATTATATATTATAAAAATTTAAATAAATTATAAAAATTATATTTTATAAAAATATCATTAAAATAGTTAATTTTGTTTTATGATATTGATAAAGAGTTACTTTATTGAAATCTTGTTCTTTATTCTTTTCCAACTATTTAATATTTACATTAGATAAGTTAGTTAAAATAACACATTTTTCAAATATTTACATACTTTATATTATGTATATATTTATATGTTTTTTAATATTTATATCATTGTATATGCAATATTAATATGTATATTAGTATATATGTTGAATATATATATCCCTCATAAATGTAAGTATTATAGTGAATTTTCTTAAGTTGTAATTTTATCTAATACAGTTAGGAGAGTGAAGGGTTTGACTCCATTGGAATATTGAGATATAAATCCACTAAGAGAAAGGATAATGGTTGGGAATCCATGAAGATATATATTTTAGATGAAGAATATCATCTTGGTTTTACAAACACCATTTAATAAAAGTTAATTTGTTAATGCTTACTTGATCACCTAATGTTTTAGGTGTCTTCCTATCAAATCAGTGGCTAAGGAGTATTACTATATGATAATGCTAGGTGAAAATAAATATCATTAATATCTGTGAGAGAAGATAAGTATAATTATTACCTTATGAGTGCTAACATTAATTAAGATTCTTAATAGTTTGCTACTTACCATATTAACATTAATTAGTATTCTAAATAGTTTGATACACACTATTCTTAAGCTTCTAAATGGAAGTTGTTAAAGACTTTTCTCATTTTGAGCTTGAGTCTAAAATATGGGAAAAGTTAATTTTAACAAAAAAAAATATCATTTCAAAATTATTATATATTTAATAATGTATTTAATAATTAAATAAAATAATAATTTTTATCGTAAATAGTTATAGTAGAAGAAAACATATTACAAATGGTTAAATATATATATAAATATGGGGAACTAATGGTTAAACATGTTATACATATACAGAGAGAGAAAGAGCGTCTCATTTTAAAATAGTTGCATATATGTAAAATGTAATAAAGAAAGGTGGACTCATTATTCTTATTTTAAGTGATTGAATATATATATATATATATATATCAGTTATGGAATTTTAATAATTTTAGATGTTGAACTGGTAAAATTAAAATTGTGGCTAATATGGAGTATTTAGGAAACTAACTTTATTTAAGAAGACAGTTAGGGTTTGCTTGAAGATTAATCTTGTTGTCACGTACCTCTTGAAGAAAGGGGAGAGGAGGGTAAAGAACGGGAGAAACACAGAAGTCCAAGCTTCATTCATCATTGTTAGAAACTTTATATGAAGAAGATAGAAGAATGCTATTTCCAGGCCGAACCCTCATTCATCATGTTGAGTCCTTGCTCAACGCCATTAAAAGCTCTCTCAGAAGAGAATAGGAGGGAGACGTCTCCATTGGAGTGGTCGATCCCTCTTCATCATTTTCTAACTTTGCGTGAGCGTTTGCATTTATAAAATCAAATCAACTTTGTGAATTAATATTACATTTCTACTCTACATTGATTGCAGACTTAGGTTGAGGTTTGGATGAATCCCTTAGTTTCTTTCTATTATGTTTTGGAGTCTTCTTTAGACGATTGGAACTTGATCTAGTTGTTTGCTAAGTTCAAACCTGTTTTGTTGGAATGTTATGGTCGTATGGTATTAAGACCTAATGCTAGTGTGAGTGAATTTTTTTACTAATTTGTTATGATGTGGATTGGTCTTATCACCTGGAAACAAACATCACTCTTGAATAATATTAAAACTGTAATTTGTGATGTGACATGGCCACTCAGATAATAGTCTTACACATGTTGAATTCTGCTGAGAGCCTCTGAATGGGTTCAAGAGGAGTAGCCTCCTAGTAAGAGAGTAAATGCTTTCAACCCCCATCGATGGTTAAGGCCTCAATTAGATATCATCTTCCATATGTTGCTTTTGTAGAGTCCAAGTAGGGAGGACTTTAAAAATTACGTTGTATTGGATGGTTCTTAACCACGGTTTAAGTTAAACAATATATATTTGGAGAGAATTATGCTTACAAATGAAACTTTTAGTTCAAGCTTTAAATTAAAGGAAAAGATGAGTCAATAACTTACCTTAATATGTTATAGAAAAAAATATGTCTAATATAAAGTTTAGAAAGAAAAATGAAAAGTTAAAGATTTAGCTTGGAAAAACTAACCTCGTCACAAAGGATTTTTAAAAGACCTAGTTGAGACAGATGTGTGGTGCTAGAAATGATATTGTCAAGCATTACAAGAATTAATCCTATTATTAAAGGTATAGTTATTATTTAAATATAGTATTTAGTGTCAATGTTTGAGAAAATATGATGATAGTTAAACTTAAAAAACTTTTTGATATACAAATCCAATGCATGTAGATCTCATCAACAATTCAAACACACAAATTAATCAAAACATAAGACATATGATGTACCGTGGGAAAACCCTCCACAATCTAGAAGATGAAAAAACAAACAAGCAATCTTTTGAGTATGATAGATAATGGAAGAGAATGATTTTACAACACTTGCATATTGTTTTCTAAGAGATATCTAAGAAACACTAGAGAATATAGATCATACATAATATTTTCATAGCCTTTCCAAGTACATAGTACAATAATAACAAGCTTATTCAGTCATACAGTGGAGGGTAATGAATGGTTGCATGCCTTTTGGGTGTTGTGAACACTATTCACACTATGTGCACACAACACACATTACCTATTGTGCCTTCCTTTACTTGGTGCCAAGTTGTGAGCTCGTAATTATCTCACCCACTAAAGATATGTGCCCCTTATTAATTCATTAGTGTTAAATTACTCTACCTGAATGTAACTGATCTGAACTAAATTGAAGTGTATTGAACTGAATGGAATTGAGCTTAACTAAATAGAATTGAACTGAACAAAACTGAATGTAATTGAACTGAACATAATTGAATTTGAACTAATTAACTAATTGCTTGACCATTAGTTAGGAGTTTAACTGAATGTCTTTAGTGCTTCACAATCAGTGTCATCTTCAACAAACACTTTGCATAAATCAATGAGTAGTTTCCTTAATTAACTAAAACATGTTTTCCACAAATTAAACTTAACTGATCTCTTTGCTATTCGAGTTCATTAGAGGTATGACATAGGCAATTGAAATATTTACTCTATCTATGTGATCATCTCATTTATCATTAATTAATTATGCATGGTCCATGAGTGTTTAATTAATTAATCATCTTTATCATGTCATACTCAGAAGAATTGTTTCCAACCTATGATCACATGTATTACACCAGATCATATAGTCATATGCTAAAGTAAATCACTCTAAGGGTAGCTAATACATAAAGGATACTTATAACATTTAGTGGCCATGACTAGTAATACATCACATAGTATAACCACTTTACACAATAAAATACACCACCTCACAACATTAGAATGTTTGTAGGACTTGATATTACTCACAAGCCTATTGCCTTGTTATTACTCGCAACAATTACTTGATATTACACACAAGTTTACTGACTTGATATTACTCAAAAGTCTATTTTCTTGATATTACTCACAAGACTCGGCTTGATATTACTCACAATATTTACAACATCACCACCTCAATCATATGATGATATTTGTAGGATTTTATATTACTCATAAGTATACTATCTTGATATTACTCACAAGACTCGAGAATGACTCCTGATGCTGTAATCTCAACACTCCCTCTCAACGAGGGAGACATTTTCTACCATACCAAGATTATATCAGAAGTGTCTGAACTTTGTCATTGATAGAGGATTTGTCAACACATTTGTAATATAATCAACAGTAACTAGGTACTAAAGTTTTACAATACCTTTTAGGACCATGTCTCGAATGAAGTGATACTTCGTTTCTATGTGTTTCAGCTTGTCATGAAACACATGATATTTGGAAATCTTTATACAACTCTGGTTGTCACACCTGATCATTGTAGACTCTAGATTTATACTAAACAATCCTCCAAGTATATTTCTAAACCACGCTCATTCTCTACACATAGTACTAACAGCAATGTACTCAGCCTCTATGGTGCTCTAGGAAACTGAACCCTACTTTTTGCTATACCATGAAATCATAGCACAACCCAAGATGAAGAAATACCAAAAAAGTTCTCTTTTGATCAACAATTCTACCACCACAATTAGAATTAGTATATCCAAGCAATAACACTCCTCCATTGGAGGCATACCTGAGTCCATAAAAAATTGTACTGCGAAGCTATCTCAAAATATGGTCAACAACAACAGAGTGTCTGTGTCTAGGATCAGTCATGAACTGACTCAAAATGGTAATTGCATAGAAAATTTTTGGCCTCGAATGTATCAAGTACATCAATGCACCAATCAATTGTCTATATAATGCAGGGTCCAATGGATCCGATCCAGTCTAAGTCTCATGACTTTTTCTCAAAGTGGAATCCATTCGAGCATTTATGGATTTACAATCCACCATGCCAAATCTACACAAGATGTCCAGAGTGTACTTCCCTTGAGATAGAAATAGCTCAGCATTCCTTTGACATATCTCAAGGCCTAGGAAGTAGTGCATAAGACCTAAGTCTTTCATCTCAAAATATGAGGTAATCTGCTTTCGATACTTTGCAATCAGTCTTTCCTCTCGAGTGAGTAAAATATCATCTACATAGAGCACTAGTACCATAGGTTGGCTCTCCACTACTTTGAAGTACATGTTTGAATCTGCATGACTCTTCATGAAACCTAGTTTATGAATATAACTGTCTATTATGGCATACCAATATCGAGGACCTTGATTTAACCCATATAGGGATTTCTTCAACTTGCACACATGGGAGTCCTTCCCATGTATCACAAAACCTTGAGGTTTCTTAATATAAACCTCTTCCTCAACCTCACCATTGAGGAAGAAAGTATTCACATCCATCTTGTGGAGCTTCCATCCCAATACTAATGCAAGTGAAATAATAGATCTAATGGTAGTATACCTGGCCACTCGAGAAAAAATCTCATAATAAATGCACTCTTTCTGATAAATGTTGGTTTTTGTACCTAGGAAAGTGTTCCCCTAGGTGACTTTAGCCTTAGTCACTTAAAAGGGGAGAATAAAGTGACCCTTTAATTAAATGACTTGAGATGAGCATTTAATATGACTTTAGAGATTAAAGTCACTTTTTCATAAATTTAAGTGGGTGAGTTAATTTAATATTTATGAGAATTAAATGTGAGCATTTAATCTCATCCACTGATCTAATCTAATCTCAACCGTTGGATTAGATGAACCCTAGGGTTTTCACCAAAAAGGAAAGGAAAGGCCATTTCACTCACTTTTGTAGATTGAAGAAAGGACAAGAGAGTTGAGAGAGAAATTTTCCTTTTTCTGAGAAAGAAGAATATTTCTTGCTGCACGCAAATTGAGGAATAGATTGCAGCATGCCGAGGGTAGAATTTTTGAGGAAAGGGATAGGGAACAATTTTTGAGGAGTTGCATTTATTGCAGGAAGTCTGTACATGCTGTACTGTATGGATCCGTACAGGCACACATTTCTCGAGAAAGCTATAGGAAGAAATTAGGCACATTTTCCCAAAAAAAATCAGGCACCGAAACCCAGGAAGAGATTGGCATGGTTTTCAAGGCATTTATTGCAGGTTGTAAAAGCCATACGGCAGGCTGCTATACATTCCGTACAATAACATGTTTTTCAAGGAAGCTTCTACAACAAAAAGATCATAGTTTTTTTTTACTGTTTGCACAGAAAACGAGAAGGAAAAATTTCACTGATTTAGATAAGTTGGTCTGAATTTTTTTTTGATTTATTGCTATAAAAAATTTCCTGAAAAATATAATACTCTCTCTCTCTCTCTAACTGGTTTTCCCCTTGTGGGTTTTTCTAGGGATATTGACCAAAAAATTCTGAGTACTGTGTGTTGTCTGAAAGTGCATTTATTTATTTTCTGTTATGAAAAATTGAGTTACAGTAGTGTTTATTTAAGTCTTAAAATTTATCTTATTTCTATCCTTATGAATTTTTTGGGTTGGGCATTAAACTGAGTTATTTTCAATATTTATACCGAAGGATGGAACTGAGTAATAACTTACATGGTATTAGAGCGGAGTGGGGCAAAAAATTAATTTTACAAACATAAAAGTAATTTCCAGAATTCAAAAAAGTTCTTTTGACACTAGAAGCATTTTGTTGAAACTTGTTCTTTGAGAAAGATGACTTCAACCGGACTGAGAATGGAGGATAGGATTGATGGGGTAGGGAAATTTGTCCCATGGAAGGCCTAGATTTTTCTGATATTGCAAGAGAATGAGATATGGGATGAGGTAGTAAATCATACTAGTGCTCACCCCATTGTCATTCCCAATGCTACCACAGATCCAGTTGCACTGCCAACCTTCAATAAGAAGTACATTAAAGTCAGGAGGATAATTCTTGATGCAATTAAAGAGCATGTTATTCCTCACATCTTAAGTAAAGACAGAGCACATAAAATGTGGGATGCTTTGACCAGACAGTTTCATAGCTTAAACAAGAATCATAAGATGGTTTTGAGGGAGAAGTTGAAGAGTATCAAGATGGTCAAAGGAGAGGTTATGTTGACTCACCATACTAGGATCTCTTAGGTCAGAGATGATCTTGTCATAGTTGGGGGGGTTGTTCCAAATACATGTCTTATGCAGACAACTATGAACAGGGTGTCAAAGCTTTGGTTAGTGTTTGTGTAGGGTTTGGTGGCTAGGAAGAACCTACCTACATGGGACATGATGTGTGATGATTTTTCCCAGGAGGAGACTCGGAGGGGTCT
This sequence comes from Pseudotsuga menziesii, assembly GCA_001517045.1. Classification (NCBI taxonomy): domain Eukaryota; kingdom Viridiplantae; phylum Streptophyta; class Pinopsida; order Pinales; family Pinaceae; genus Pseudotsuga; species Pseudotsuga menziesii. The sequence continues at coordinate 20,081 of LPNX010782617.1, forward strand.
TATGGATGGAAGTGCTTCTACTAGTAAGGAGGATGAGGAGGATGTGGCTTTGATGACAAATGGGAAGAATAAGAACAAGAAGGGTCCCAAGAAGGGTGGGGCCAAACAACAAGATGGGAAGAATAAGGATCTGAACAATGTAAAGTGATTTTCTTGTCATAATATGGGACACTATGCTGGGAAGTTTCTGAACAAGAAGAAGGAGAAGAAGAAGCAAACAACATCTTCAGCAGAGGTTGATGATTTTGTAGCAATATTTTAGAAAGAGTTTTCTCTATGCACTGGGAATATTGATAGAGAGAGAGTATCTATTATCACTGGTGTGGATGTTGATAGAGAGAGGGAGTTTTCCATGTTGATAGGACATTCCTATAGTGCATCTACTTCTAACACTTGGTATATTGATAGTGGAGCTTCGAGCCACATGATAGGTGCTTGAGATATGTTCTCCGAGATTTCATAGACATAAATTGATGTGGAGGTGGTGTTGGGAGATGACTCAATAGTTAAAGTAGTTGGGCGTGGGACCATTACATTTCAGAGGGAGTCCATGAGTCCCATGGTGTTGAGAGATGTATTGTATGTACCTGAGCTGAAGAAGAACCTGGCTTCAGTTTCCATGATTGAGGATCAGGGTCTTGGGGTGTCCTTCCTAGATGGACATGTGCATGTGTTTCCCAACACTGCAGGACCATTTGCTTCATTTTCCATTGGAGTTAGATGCGGAAAATTGTACAGGATCCTATTTCATCCTCAGCATGCCTTGGAACATAACAATGACAGTGAGCTTTGTGAGATTTGGCATAGGAGGATGGCTCACTTGCATCATCTAGCCACTAGTACAAAATGAGGAATTAGCTACTAGGTAACTAAAAATTCTAGTCACCACACGTTTTTCAAGTGATTTACTACTATATATGAGTAATTTTGATTGACCCAACTATAAACGACTAATTTACTCACCAGTTAATGAATATGACTAGATAATAAATGATAGAGTTAAAAATGAATAAAATAAATGACTAATCTAGTCACAACATAAAAAATGACTAGCTAGAAGAATATGAATTAGTCATTTATGTTAGTCATTTTTAATTGTGTCATGGAAAATTGCAAATTTGACAATATTGAAGTGTAAATTTTGTAAATTGTCTACCTTCTGTTAGTAAAATTGGTGTCATACACCTCGATATTCAGAGATCCAACAAAGTATTTGCATGTATTTTCTCTTGACCATCTTTATCCCTGCTGCACCATTGAATTAGCAAACCCAGTTAAGCATGTTCCAAAGGAGTATTAGGTAATTCCTTATACGTCAATTATGAATTAGGCACTAGAACTAATACCATATCGATACCTAGCTAGAAGCATCATAGAATTACATCCCCTCGAGGATTAGTCATATGAATGTGCCTCCTCCATATAGACTTACCAAATGCATGATCCAATGCATGGCCAAAAAAACACGTCAACTTCGGATCTGTGGGCTAAAGCTATCGTTCGACCCCTGCTCCCCTGTTTTTGGACTTAATACCCTATTTTTCCAGATGACATGCCAGTTCAGGATCTTGCAGAGACCAGTCAGAGCATTTCAAAGGTATGGTTCTTTTCACTCCGACCGTGTTCATCACTCCAATCAATAACCAGTTGTAATTATGGCTTTTTACATGTTTCAATGCTACCACTAGAGTTACTACTTCCACTTTACATTCTCAATTATCACCATCTACAGCCTATGCTCTCATAACCATATGTATTTTGAGATTTCATCCTTGGAAAAGCATCAGCACCCTCCTGTAATGCCACTATTTGCAAAGGTCACTGGTTTTTGCACATCGACATTCCTCACACGCTCCAAATTGGGAAAACTGAAGTAGAAAATAGAAGAAGTTATTAAACTTTGCAAGAACATTTACTTACTGCGGATGTCATTGTAGAGCAAGGGTCGAATGATATTTTCATCCCATAGATATGGAGTTGATGTGCTTTTTTGGCCATGCATTGGATGCATTTGGTAATTCTATGTGCAGGAGGCGCATTCAAATGGACGGTTCTCGAGGGGATGTAGGGCCCTCATTTGTGGCTATCACCGGTCGCCGTCCTAAAGAGTATTGATTAGATTTTGGTACCGATTGGAGTTTATGATTTGGACAAGAAGTGGCAATGGTGACCAGCTTTCAGGCCAAATCGTCAACTCCGTAAACTACTCCATTTATAAAACTAAACAACTTATATGATAATTATTAAAAAAATATAATATATAACCAATTAATGTAATTTATATAATAAAATAATAAAAATATAAAAAAAAATATAAAACAAAAAACAAAAAAATATAAATGTTGACGATCCCAAAAGTTGATACACTCGATATTTGTACTTCATGTAGTCGATTTCAAGTGGTGATGCTGTTAATCAATCCAGGTATGTGTAAAGAGTCGATGTCGATACTCATTATGCTACTCTATGCAAACAATACCAGAGTTGATACAAGATTCGATGCCTTCTTATGTAAGGAAATATTCGTTAGAATATTTTTCTTGAGGGCAATTCTCATAAACCTTGGTGCCAGTAGTTTTATCTCCGGGTGCCTATTTCAGATGGGGATAATAAATATATATATATATATATATATATATATATATATAATTAAAAGAAAACAAAAACAAAAAAATCTATATAATTTATATAAGAAAAGAATAAAAATGAAACAAAAACAAAAAAAATCTACCTAATTTATAAATTAAAATAATAAAAATAAAAAATATCTATATAAATGAATGAAAAAAATCTATTTTCAAAATAAAATAATAAAAATAATAAAATATATATATAAAGAAACAAAAGAAATATATTTTCATTTACAACTCAACCCAACTACCACCCAAGTAGTGTACCAAATAGCTGTCCATCCACTCATGGTCGATGGCCGATTTTCCAAAGCCATCATCCTTCAATTCTGATTACTACTCAACCCACTAGTTCACATCAAATAGCCTATCCATTTGCTCAAAACATAGGAGGGTTTGGTGTGTTATGGATATGGATATTGGTAATACCCATTAAGGAGATTGGTATGGATATTAACCACTGTTGAGAGTTTATAATTTCCCTATTTAATTTCCATAGTTGCCATGGATAAAGCAACATTGGAGTGAAATTGGAGGCTTTTAAAGAGTTGGGCCATGAATTCACCACGAATTCTGCACCTGTAGCATCAACATCACCTTCTTTGCTTACAAAATCCCTTGTAAGTTCATCAATTTACTGTGATTTGATAAATTTTTAGTGAATTTTGGATAACAACCCATGTGTTTTGTGGTCATATCTGCGCCAATTATTTTCCATGTTGCTTCTTATTCCTTTATGCACTAGCCCTCTTATGTATTATGCCTACAACATGTCTATATTGAACGATACCCTGCAGGTTCCCACTATATGGGATAACTATAAATCAACGGAATTTTCTACATGCCAGTTTTGATTGCATTTCCTATGTCGAATACTCTCTCCATGTTCCTGTTCTTAATGTTTCAGTGAAAATATTTCCTACTATGGGCGTCCAACTGATCCTCTGCTTCTCACACTGGAGCCGTTTCTTCATTTTCCATATCTCCATGCCTCTGTTGGACTCTGTCTTCCTCCATATCCACTTCCTTTGTGGAGCTGACTGAGTCTTGATGGGGAGAAGTCTTTGAATTCAAAAATTTGGCTAAGTCTAAAACTGCAACAATTTTCTTAATTTGTTCGACTTGTATTGCCACTTTGACTTCCAGCACTGAATTTTGAACCAGTTGAAATTGTAATTGTGAAAACAATCTATTGTTGAAATGGGATATTGTTACTTAAATATCTTAAGTCTTGTGCACCATCCTTCTTATTACCATGCAATGTTTTGCTATTTTACATGAAATATGACTTATATGCTTCTGACCATCCATTGTAGCAGAGGTAATCTCACAACTTTGTGAAGTTAGGAGGGTTTACACCTAGAGCTGTGATGAAATGAAGTCTCAAAATATTGGATACCCAAGGGCTCAAATGTTCCTAAAAAAACAAACAAATCGAAAATAAAGTTGGATTACCTTCTACCATGTCCCAAAATGCCTTAGGTTAACAGGCTGGACCACTTCAATGAAGAAGTGTCCAAATTGTTTCCAGTATGTTCTGAGCTTTGATGTTCTCTTCTAGTCTAAACTACGAAACCTCCTCACATATTTCCTCAAGTATGCATATACATCCATTGCTTCCCCTTGATGCTCAGCTATTTGGTGTTCTACAAATCTCTACTCAACTATTAGGATGCATAGTAGTGTTGACGGAATTAAGAAACACCTAGAAAAGCTTGATATATCCCACCTTTGCTATGATAACCCATCTCATTGCCCATAAATTCAATCTACTGGCCAAGAGAGAATACATTAGGGTGAAGTTAAACTCCATTTCATGTGGCATGGTGAAATTTGCAAATTATCCTACAATTCAAGGTGCATGCAATTCTTAATGTTTATATTGTCAATATTCTTGGGTGAAAATCAGTGATAAGATCTGCATATTGTTCCAAAAATCCTTGATTATATAGAATACCCTTATTTGTCATTGAATATGTGTCCTTGTTTAATGATCAGACTCATCAGAGTATTTGATAGTTTTCCCCAAGTAAAAATACTTGCAATTCATTGAATTCTAGGTCTAGAGATCATTCTTGCAAGACATTACGGTGCAGAGGGTGTCAAGTATTTAATTTTGCAAATGATAATTGTTGAGTCTCCATTAGCAATAAGTTTCTGGATCTTCCTCGTTCTTAGAATTTTTATCACTTGATTTAAAGCTAATGCTTCTGTGTTATTATAGTTGGTCATTGTTAACCACCAAGCATAAGTCAATTCCCACTATCCCTTAGGATTGTAAACAAATAGCCTCCTCCCTCCCCACTATAGGCTGAAACCTGAGGACATATATTTGATTTTTCATGTACTGTTGGTATTTTTTTTGAAAGTAGTCACACTCGACATATCATATATCATTAATAAATATTGGTTTTCCATTGTATTTTTGAACTCTTGGTAGATATACTACATTTATTCAGGGAGTGTAGTCATGAGAAATTAAAATATATGAATATTGACAAATATCTGTCTACAACGAGCATTACCCTTACATTTTTCTTCACAAAATTGAATGCCTTACTTCAATATAAATGCCCTGATATTATTATCAAGTAATAATAGATAAAACCTTAATGTTTTAGTGAAAATATTTCTTGATGCAAGCTTCTAGCTGATCCTTTGCTTCGAACACTAGAGTTGTTTCTTCATTTTCCATATCTCCATGTCTTTGTTGGACTGTGTCTTCCTCCATAGCCGCTTCCTTTATGGAGTTGACTGAGTCTTGATGGGAAGAAGTCTTTGAATTTGAATGTTTGGCTAAGTCTAAAACTGCAACAATTTTCTTAATTTGTTCATCTTGTATTGCCACTTTGACTTCCAACACTGAATTTCAAACCAGTTGAAATTGTAATTATGAAAACAATCTATTGTTGAAATGGGATACTGCTACATGAAGATCTTCAGTATTGTGCACAATCCTTCTCATTACTATGCAATTTTTTGCTATTTTACATGAAATATGACTTATATTCCTATGACCATCCATTGTATCATAGGTAGTCTCACAACTTTTTTAAGTTAGGAGGGTTTCCACCCAGAGAAGTGGGGAAATGTAGTCTCAAAATATTGGATACCCAAGGGCTCAAATGTTCCTAAATAATAGACAGATTAGAAATAAAGTTGGATGACCTTCTCCCATGTCCCAAAATTCCTTAGGCCAGTAGGCTGGACCACTGCAATGAAGAAGAGCCCAAATTATGGCTAGTCTATTCTGAGCTTTGGTGTTCTCCTCCAGTTTAAATTGCAAAACCTCCTAACATTTTTCCTCAAGTATGCACATACATCCACTACTTCCCCTTGATGTTGACCTATTTGGATTTCTATAGATCTCTACTCAACTACTAGGATGCAGAGTAGTCTTGAAGGAATGAAGAAACACCTGAGACAAGCTTGATATATCCCACCTCTTCTACGATAACCCATCTCATCGCCCATAAATTCAATTCGCTGCCCAAGCAAGAATACATCAGGGAGAAGTTAAACTCCATTTCATGTGGCATGGTGAACTTTGCAATTCAAGGTGCATGGAATTCCTAATGTTTATATTGTCAATATTCCTGGGTGCAAATCAGTGATAAGATTCGCATATTGTTCCAGAAATCCTTGATTCTATAGCATACCCTTATTTTCCATTGAATTCGTGTGTTTGTTTAATGATCAGACTCATCAGAGGATTTGATAGTATTCCCCATAGTGATAAGATCCTCATATTGTTCCAAAAATACTTGATTCTATAGCATACCCTTATTTACACCCTCTTGTTGTATTGTAATTTCATTGGTCCGGTGGTGCATTTGTATTTATTCCCTGGCATTAAATACTAAAGCGTAGGTAGCTCGCTGGTAAGTTTCCTTTTTTATTGTGAATTTATATCTTTTGTCTGAGAAGCTATATAACCCTAAAGTCATAGGGAAATGAATTGACTTCTCTGATTACAAATTTCTTAGCTCTAAGCAATATGGTAGGTTAATATCGCAAGTAAGTAGGTTAATATCCAAGTCGTATTTCATTCTTTGCGATGTGGCCTATTTGTGCAAATTGTGTTTTCTTCCATAGACTATGTTCTTCATATACTATATATATAATTTAAATATATTTAATTTAAATGTTAAGTCCACTAGTGACCAAAAACAACCAGTGGGACTACAAAAGTACAATAATGAGTAAGGAATGTGAGTGTGAAGGAATCTCTGTAAGAACTGTAAAAGAAATAGAAGAAGAGAAGGAGAATTTTGAAATAGGCAACAGTGAGCTCTAATAACCTGAAAACAACAACATGGTTGAAGGCTTGACTCATGGGATCTAAGTAGGAAGCACAAAACTAGCAATGTATTCAACCATTAGGTCTTTTAAAATACAAGGCCAAGAAGAAGTTCATGATGAGATTCTTATTGTTCACAAGTTGTGTGATTTTAAGACTACCTTGATTGACAGATATTGTATTGGAATATCATTGAAGCTTAATTGGATGTTATCTTTTATCCATAAATGTTAGTGCAAGCATTGAATATTTGAAACTTTTTCTATTAAATTGTCTTTTCTCTTGGAAAATGCTACCATAAGTAAAGGGTTAAATGTCTGCAACTAAAATCTCTTTATGGGTGTTGGTAGATATTCTTTGAACGAATGGCTTGAACCTGCATGCCTGGTTTAAACTTTGAAACTAATAGCTATTTCAGTATTCAGATGATACGGGATCTAAGGACTATCCATATCATTTGGATGTTTCCTGGATTGTAGAGGAATTCTTATCTATTTCTATATTTTGATTCTTTGTTTTTAATTACTTTATAATTTCCAATGTTAGTGTAGAATTTCCAAGAAGCACGTCAAGGTAAGAGGTTGAATTATTTATGATTGGGAATGTCATAGTGGGTGAAGGTTTGGATTGTGTATTAGATTAAGATATTGGTATGTTTATAATACTCTTCGAAGTGTTTTGGGCATTTCCATCATGGAGCAAATGTGCTTGAGATTTCATGGAAAGCAATGATTTTTGTTAATACAAAGTGGGTAGTGATGGTCCTTGCATGTGACGTTTTATTTTTTACATGATATCTAAAGTTTGTTTTACTAGTTTTCTTAACTTGCACGTGCTCATTAGAAACTATATATTTAGTTTCTAAAAGTTTGAAACTTGGAATTGATGGGATTTCACAATTAATAGATACTTGTACAAGGAAAGAACTAGAAGAGTATTAAAAAAAGGAATATTATTTTTTATGGAGACAACTTAGTTATGTTTGATGTATGATTGCTGAAAAGGAAAAATCTTTGAATAATGGTGAGGTGCCATTTCTGGCTTTTATACTTCAAGTATCTTTAAGGTTATACTTCTATATCATGTACTTTTATTAATATTCATTAGTCAACATATGAGAGGTCACCACATGGTTACTTTAATTTAGATGTGAAAGTTCATTGGTGGCCAAAAATGAAAAATAGTACTGTAAAAATTACAAGTAGTAATCATTGAGAGTGCTAAGGAAACTCCATAAGAGATGAAAAATAAATAGAAGACTACAAGAAGAATGAAAAAACTCTTATTGTTGAATCCTAGAGATCCCAAAAGATCAAAATGAGTGAGGGTTCAAGGGACTTGAAGGAAGAATCCCAATACCAACAATGCTGTCTATTGTCAACTCTTCTAATATCCAAGGATATGATCAAGGGTATTTTTAAGGTTCTTTCTATCCATTGGTTGTGTGACTCGAAGCCTACACTTCCTGACAAAACTAGTATTGGAGGTTTAGTTATAATGCCTCTTGTGATTGGATCTGTCTAGAGGTTGTAAGTAAGACATGATATTTGAGTTAGCAATGCAGTGAGTTCTATATATCAAAGTTTTATGGTAGAAGTGAAGTGTCTCCTTAAGAATAAAGGCGATACATCTCTTGTCCTCCTACTATATGAAAATATTTAAGGAGCTATAACAGTCTCTGAACAAGAAGCAATATATAAAACTGATTTCATAGTATACAAGATGTCTAAATATGAAATGTTCTCATTTAGGTTCCTAGATAAAGTGTACAAGCGCAATAATCCCTTTGAAGAGGATGCTCTGTCTTTGTGTAGTTGATGGGAATGAGCCTGAAGCTAGGCTAAAGGAACACTAAGGCTGTCCACAAACCGATGGTGTTCACAAGAGTTGGCCAAGGCATCCAACAGTTTGAAAATACTTAGGATAAGAAGCCAGGAAGACCACATAATCAACAAAATCAAGCATTATGATAAATAATTGGAATAGGGTGGGTTGGCAAGGGGGCCCTTTTGGGCCTGACGTTAGACCTGAGCACTAAAGACATGATATTTATAGTGCTCATTAGAGGCTATTAGTGAAACTTTAGACCTAATATAGTCACACATAAGGAAATATACATCCACACAGCCACAAACACTACTCGATCTTTGTGTTTCATGTCTGAAGGTCAAGATTCAATGATATCCATTAACATAAGGGAAATTTATTTATGTACTTTCATGTGTTTCATTGAGAAAAATAAGTTCTATTAACATTCAATTTACATGTGACCTACAATTTATAGTAGCAAAATGAAAGGGTAACAATAATAATAAGAAATATCGTAGTGTTGTTGGTGATGGTATCATTGATTCCACTCAAGAACTTGCGTTTCTTAAAAGTTCCCTTTTCTTGAAAAACAATGATATTTTACTTATGATACTTTACAAATTCTATATTTTACTATACTACTACTGATACTCAACTTATATACCCATTACTACACTTCACTAACTATTACTAAATAGGAATAACTAGAACTACACTTCCACTGAACTTATACTTTACTCCTCTATTACTCATTTAGATTTAATCTTTAGTATAAATTTCCCAATTTATAATTCTTTTTTGACATTATATATTGCTTTATCTCTTACAGAACCTATTATACTTAGACTCAATTTTTTACTTTCCCTACGGGATCTCCCATGACTCCTTGATACACTGAAGGATCAACTAAAACTACTATATAAGGGAATTCCAACTCTATTATTGGTATCCCCTAGACTGCCTATGCTAGAGATAAGGGACTGGTAAAGAAGCTTAGTCCACTAACTAGCAATATTTACACCCAGATATATAATTTATATCTTACATCTAGAACTGCCTTTGCTTCTATCGCTTTTTATGATAGAAAACTACTTACGGCTCTTACAACTATTTTTACTAGTGTTGCTTAGAATTATTGACTCTCGAATAAGTTCTATTAAAACCAATCATCTTAAGATATATTTGAAAGGATTTTTAGGTGATCTACAATTTATAGTAGTGAAGCCAAAGGGGAACAATAATAATAACAAATATTGTAGTGTTGTTCGTGATGGTATCACTGATTCCACTCAAGAACTTGTGTTTCTTAAAATTTCCCTTTTCTTGAAAAACAATGATATTTTAGTTATGATACTTTACAAATTCTATCTTTTACCATACTACTACTGATACTCAACTTATACAACCATTATTACACTTCACTAACTATTAATAAACAGGGATAGCTAGAACTACACTTCCACTAAACTTATACTTTACTCCTCTATTACTCATTTAGGATTAAAATTTAGTATAAATTTCCCAATTTATAATTCCTTTTTTCCATTATATATTGCTTTATCTCTTATTGAACCTCTTATAGAAAGAAACAACCACAAAACCATACCTCTTTTTCAAAGCTTTACTAGAGGAACCACACCAGGCCCCCAGCTCGTTCCTTAACTCCTAGTCATCTTAGTAGAACTAGTAGTGCTGCTTATGCTAGATATTCTTAGACCTAGACCCAATTTTTTACTTTCGCTACTGGATATCACATGACTCCTTGATACACCAAAGGATCAACTAAAAATACTGTATAAGGGACTGCCAACTCTATTATTGGTATCCCCTAAACTGCCTATGCTAGAGATAATAGTCTGGTAGAGAAGCTCGATCCACTAACTAGCAATATTTACACCCATATATATAATATGTATCTTACACCTAGAACTACCTTTGATTCTATCTATTTTTATGATAGAAAACTACTTACGGCTCTTACAATTGTTTTTACTAGTGTTGCTTAGCAGTATTGGCTCTCAAATAACTAGGTTTATTTGTTTTACCAGATGCAGTCATGTTCTTCCCAATTTTTATTGCTGACACTTGTGCCGCCTTCATATCATGGGGATCCTTCTTTTTCTCTAGAAACCCGATTATCCATAAAAATAATAAAGTAATATATAAGTATTTCTGCCTCTGGAGGTTTAATGTCTGCATGTAACCTTGTAACTATTTGGTTCAACTTCTTGTTTTTTTAACTCTTCTATAGTTTCATTTTCATTTCTCTTGGCACTGGGAAACCAACAAATATCTTTGATCTCTACGTTATCCCCATTTTTCAAGGAAGGCACTTTCAAGGGGGCCTATTCATTAAAACTATTATCTGACAAACCCTTGAACCATTCTGCTGCATAATCCTACAATGATAATGTAAACAACTTCATTGTTATATCTAAGTGTTTTTCTCCCCCTATATTTAAAATCACACTTTTCAATTTGGCCAAATGATCCAAGGCTTAAATATCATTTTTTCCTTCGAATAAGTACTGTCAATGGAATTTTATGGAATATAATGGGTAGCTTCATTAATCTGATAAAAAGAAAATGGATTATTGCTGATACCTTTGCTTATTACTCTACTAGTATATATGCTACTACTGGAATTCATGCTAATTAAACCACTGCATGTTTTTCAAGGTTCTCTTTTTGTTGCATAATATCATGGCATGTATGGATTGAATTGGTAACTTGAAGGAATAAATTTCCATGTATTTTTGTTCCTTGGGGATGGTCTGTACAAAATCCTGCCACAGATTGACAACATGTCCCATGCAACAAAAAATATTAGATGGAATATTCTAGTCACTATAACTACTAAATTTGGGGAAATTTTCTAGCTCACTATAACATACTTCAAGACTGCCCCATACACAGTCCAATATCAACTCCAAACTCAGACCTCAGCTTGCTCACAAATTTTCCACTATCTTGCTTAAATGTCTTCTTCAAGGCTGCTCCTGACATATTGCTGCATCAGAATTTGAAAATGATTTATGATTAATGTTGATCCTTTGTGTTTTTTTCTCTATGTATTGGTTTTGATGCATATCAATTAAAGACAGGATAGATGAAAATAGTGGAAATTTACTGTTAACATATCAGTTTTATAATTGAATGTAGAAAATTGAAGATGAGTCAACAACCAATTTTGACAAGTGCTGACTACCATGCATATGATGAGAGAATAGCCGATGCAAAGATATTTCTTAAATATGCATGTCCATGTAATTATTGTTGTGGTGGGAATATGAGAAAAATAAAAGTGATTTATGAACATATGCTAAAATTTGGTCATACTAGGATTAGCCATTTCCTTCAAAATTATTATCCAGATAGTTTAGAATTGCATAGAATGAGAGACATAAAGGTGCCAAATATAAATGAAGAGGAAACAAAAAAAACCTTAGATGAATGGATTGAAGTTGATAGAATATTGAATGAGGGATTTAAGGATGGTTGGAAGAAGTTGATGGAGGATGCTTCAAAACTTGTGTATGATACTTCAAGTTCAGTCATTTAACAACAATTCTTGTACTCATTAATTTGAAAATAGTGCATGGTTGGACAAATGAGAGTGTTGATGATCTATTGGCATTTTTAAATGAGTTGTTACCACCTAAATCCACATTGCCAACAAAACAGAGAGAATGTGAAATGCAAATAATTAAGCTAGGATTAGGTTATGAAAACATCCACACACGTGTGAATCGTTGCATATTATTTCTCAAAAATCTTGCAAGTGAGGCGGAATGTCCTAAATGTAAATAAGGGAGGTATAAACTAGGGTTGAAATTAAATTCATCTCCTAGAAAGGTTCTTTGTCACTTTCCACTAATCCCACAGTTGCTTTGAATGTATAGATGTCGAGACATTGCTAAATTATTGCAATGGCATGCCCAAAATAAGAGAACTGATGGAAAACAACGATTTGTCAAATATTCTAAGATTTGGATGGAATTTGACAACATATGTGTTCATTTTTCCCAAGATCCCCGTAATATGAGGCTTTGTTTAGCTCTAGATGGTGTGAACCCATTATCAAATCAAAATACTAAATGGTCAACTTGGATGGTGTTTTTAATAAATTATAACTTGCCTCCATTGTTAGAAACCAAACCATTATTCTTGATGTTGTCATTAATTATACCAGGAAAGAAAAGTGTGACTTTAGATACAATTGATGTGTATTTAGAGCCATTATTTGATGAGCTAGCAGAATTGTGGAAAGGAATTGAAGAAATTCAAATTTTATGGGATGGCCATTCTATCCAATTCACTTTAAGAGCTTCTTTATTGTTTATGATACATGATCTTCCTACATATGGCACATTGACTAGTCTAAATGTTCATGGATACCATGGATGTTCGGCTTGCATGTTTAAGGCTTTTGTGAGACACTCAAGTAGTTTGCATAAGTTCATTTATTGTGGAAATCGTGCCTACCTTAAAATGGAGAATCCATATCATTGACAAAAGTAATGTTTCAATGGTTAAGAAGAGAATCATGAAGCATCATTAACAATAACAAGTGATTACATTATTGAGAATGGAGAAAAAAGAATGCAGTTTATTAAGGATGGTGGAATTTGTGGTAGTAAAAACGATCCACTTAATGATAGTGGTGTAAAAATATTTTTCATATTCTATAAGTTTCCATACTTTAAGCATATATCCATTAGGAATACTGTTGACTTTATGCATACTAAGAAAAGCATAGCTTTTTCTATTATAGAATCTCTTTTTGGTGCATATGATACAGTGTCATCACACCTAGACCTTGAACAACTAAAGATTCGTCAAAATATCTGGGTTGAAAAATGTGGCGATGGAAAATATAGAAAGCCTATTGCTCCTTATGTGTTGACAAAGGAACAACGTGCACAGTTCTTAAACTTGATGTCTCAAACTCGCTTTCCTACTGGATATGCAAGTAGTAATATTAGAAGCTAAATTGACAGTAATAGCTTAGGAGGCCTCAATACCCATGACTATCATGTCATAATCGAGGATATTTTACCTATTGTGGTCATATCAAGTTAGGAAAATGAGCCAATATTGGCAATTATAAGGTTAGGTCTAATATTGAAGAGAATGAGTTTGCATGTGCTAGATCCTTCAAACTTTGAGAATTTGAGGGAAGAGGTTGTTGAATTCCTTTGATTATTGGAACGAGAATTTCCACCAACAATATTCAATATTTCTATGCAACTTCCTATACATCTAGAAAATGAACTAGAGCATTGTGGCCCAATAAGAACGAGATGGATGTATCCTATAGAACAATATATGAATCTTCTAAAAAAGTTTGTTTGTAATAAGGAAAAACCAGAAGGTAGCATGTGTGAGAGATATTTAATGCAAGAGGCCATAGGTTTTTACACAGAATATATGAAGTATTTTAGCAGTGTCAATCGACGTGTATGGGATGATGATGAAGACAAGAGAGTTGCAGGTGAAGTATTAGAAGGAAATGAACATCCCTTCAAGCTATCAAATGAAGAAAGAACTTCGATACATGCCTATGTTCTTCAAAACACATCCACATTTGATAAGTGGTGCAGGTCAATTTTTTTTTACATGATAATTTATCTATTTAATTTCATCTAATAGCAAAATTATTATCATTCTTACTATCATGTTTGTTCATATTATATACATAAAATACAAAGAAGAGTTTCAAATAGGGATGCATCCATCTCAAAATCGTAGAATTTAGGAATCAAATATTGGAGGTGGTTTGAATTTTCCAAAATTTGATGATTGGATTGCTGATGCAATAACTTATGCACAACAACAAGGTCAAGATCTAACGATTGAGGAAATGGATCTTTCACGACCTCCACATATATATATACTTATCACTTCAGTGGGATGTGGGCCTATGGTAGTCATTTAAGAGTGGAAGAAAATGACACAGGAAAGGTAAATTGTCATTTTGTTGTTAGTGTTGAATTTCATCACAACACTAAAAATAAATTCTATTTTGGATTCATACAATAAATTATTAAAGTTGATTATAGTGAAACTAGTCCTATATTATTAAATTGTAAATGGATCAAACCATCTACAATACAACATGATGAGTATGGATTTTTACATGCAAATACACATAAAATTTTATCAAAGACCGATGAGCCATATGTTTCCCCTCTTCAAATCAACCAGGAATTTCTAATTGACGATATAGCAAGCCCAGGATGGTCATATGTCATTCAAATGGAGCCTCATTCAAAAAGGAAATTTATGCAATGTGTTGATACAATGGTCGGTGGGAAGTGTAATAGTTTACAAGAAACATTGGAAGAAGAAGTTGAAGATGTCCATAGAGTATTTGAAGAGGAAACTTTTCTTCCCAATGAAGAGCTTGAGATATAGAATGTAATGCATGGTTAGGAAAATATATTGTATGAGGATGGTGAAGAAGATGAAGTATATTCTTACACGAGTGATCAGGATTGTGATCTTGATGGAAATGAAAATGATAATGATGATTATTTTTCACCATAACTTTATAATAAACTTTCACTATGTAAATGGATTTTATTGTTTTGGCCATTGGGATTAGGTAGCCAAATGGTTTTACTAAACTTTGTATGGAATTTATCCTTAATGATATTTCATATGCAACATTTTCATTTTTGTTTCTTTTCATCTCTACATACACGATATACATGGGTTATTATTGCCATGTTCTACTTCTTTTCACTACTATGATTCCAATGGGATCTAGTTAGTGTTTGCTATTTTCATGAGAATTTAAATTTAGATATTTTATAGTCATTGTTTGCACATGCACTAATGGTTTTACTAAACATTGTATGGAATGTATCCTTAATGATATTTGATATGGAACCTTTTCATTTTTGTTTCTGTTAATCTCTACATACACAATATACGTGGGTTATTATTGTCATGTTCTAATTATTTTTAGTACTTTGATTCCAATGGGCTCCAGTTAGTGTTTGTTGCTATCATGGGAATTTGAATTTAGATATTTTATAGTCATTGTTTTCACATGTGCTAATGGTTTTACTAAACTTTGTATGGAAATTATCCTTACTGATATTTGATATGCAACATTTTCATTTTTGTTTTTGTTCATCCCTACATACACGATATATGTGGTTTATTATTGTCATGTTCTACTTCTTTTCAATACTGTGATTCCAATGGGATCTAGTTAGTGTTTGCTACTATCATGAGCATTTGAACTTAGATATTTTATAGTCGTTGTTTGCACATGCACTAATGATTTTTTTAAGAGAAATTTTGGACATATAGGCTATGAAGAATAAGGGTTTGAAACATAAAAGTGACCCCAACAAAGATGAAAATGTGATAGAATATGAGCATGCTCGTAAAGACCACATCACAAGAAATGAAGAGTATTTTTCATCCCTTGGTTTTGGAAATAAGTAAGTAGTTACTCCTTGTACATTTTCACTTCTATGCATTTTTTATGAAAATTTTATATAATCTATTTCATGATGTAGGCCATATATGCTTTTGATTATAATTGGTATTTTTTTTGCCTTATAGGGGAATGTTGGATTCTACAAAAAATGATCATCAGGAACAAACTGCATGCAAAAAAAAATCACTGCCATCTTGTAGAAGCAAACACCTTGGTAGATCAATACATGAAGATGAAGTTAATGATACTAATGATCAAATTCCTCATATATTAGATGATAATGTCCAATATTTGTATGAAAAAGTGGAATCTTCTAGACAATAAGGATTGCGAGATATTTATTTAAAATTAAATCAAAGATTTGAAGGCTCATTTGAGGGGATTGGTGACCTAGAAAGTGCCACACCTATTGAGGAGATTCCTGATCTAACTAGTGACAGAATTGTTGAGGAGATTGGTGAGCTACCTACTTCCATAGCTGTTGTATCCAACCATGAGGAACCAATTAAGCCTTCTTCCTTAGAAAAAACACTAATTACATCTCCTCAAAGGAACGTGCTAGGAAATGAAACTGCTATATCCACAAATATGAGTGGTTTTTCAATGCCCAAAACTAGTTCTAAATATCCATCACCTTTCATCAGAAGACACATAATTACTCAAGGCTTATATACGAGCACACAAAGGGAAGCAAAAGAAAGAAAATCAGAAGGGAATAAGGCTTACGTTGTCAAGGTAATAGATGGAGAGCCTGCTAGACCAAATGCTTCAATGTCATCAATAAAGTTGGGCACACTAATAAGGTCTTATTTGGATGTGACCAAATCCACCTTTATAGATCAAGATCCAAGAAATGTTGATCTAGTGATCCAACAAATGGAAAATGTTTTTGAGACCATTAGTGGTAGGATTTCTATTAAATATTACAAGTATAGAATGAGAGTTTTGATGAATAATTTTAGGCATAAATGTAGGAAATTAATCTTGGATGGAAAATATAGGGAGAGAATCTTGACTCACAAACAGTGGGAATATTTCAAGAAAATTATGTGTGCTAAAGACTTTTTGGAAAAGATTGCAAGAGGGAAGATTAATATTTTTTGGGCCGGGTGTTATCAACCCAAATGGCACTTCTCTGTCTGAGTGTCGACATTTCCTATGTTGGGGCACAAAAGGACATTTATGGATTGAAGGTTTCGTAAAACACTATAGATGGGCATGTTATGAAATACATTCATTATCCATCCAGCTTGTCATTTCTACCTTTTAATATGTCAATTGCTGTACGCACCTTTTCCTATATGCAACCCGTGTACATACGTGACTTTTCCTACAACATGTTGCGTACTGTACATGAGTATTTGTCATTGCAACCCGCGTACAGATCTGTACGCCGGTTTCCTTTAGAGAAACTCACGTGTCATATGCGGGTTGCCAGTATTAATACTTGCGTACACTTTCCTTTGACATTAAAAATAATAAATCGTGATTATTTGATATTTGTTAATCCCTTAACTATAACCATCTTAACTATCTCAACCTCCTCAACCCTCAAAACTGCCTTATTTCACTAAGTATAAATAAAGGCCTTGGGGAGGGTATTAATCAATCATACTTGGAGAGAAAAATTATGCTGGTGGTGTCTATTCAGAAGTCTTTGGAGCAGCAGAACTCAAAATCCTTTGGTTGCAGAGGAGTCCTTGTTTGAAGCGTTGGGTTGTAATCTTAACTCATTCACTATTGTTAATAAAGAGAATCCTTACTCCAAATGTGTTTTGAATGTCTTTCATGTATCACGGTTTGATGAATATTTATGATTAAGCATTCTATATACTATTTATCTAACCTATCCTATATACATGTATAAGCCTGCACTTGGAGGATTTTCTCTTTACAGGTGAAGGAGAAACATCCCTGAAAGCTTTGGAGGAGAAGTAAAGTGGGAGAAGACAAAGCTAGGATCAACCATCGTGAATCAGGTGAGTCTAACCTATCTTATTGTTTCCTTTCTGTACTTTAAAGTTGATTTCCTGTAAGTGTTAAGAGTATGTTGGTAACCCTAGACCTTCGGTTATAAGGTGTTTATTCCTGTACGACTCTGCTGGGGATCCCAGATTGCTGTAGGTTATTTCTGTTACCCTTGACCTGTCTTTTCCTTGAGTTTGTGTGTGGTATTTTATCCTAGTTCATGCTTACGATAGTGTTTGAAGGCCTTGTGGATTTTCCTTATTTTTGAGAAAATTTTGTACCTGTACGTGGTTTTCTCTCATGCACAGTCGCATATAGAGGCCTGCATACGTGGGTTTATCTCTAGTATAGTCGCATATAGTACATGAGTTGCCCTTATACACAGTTGCGTACAAGCCTGTAAATAGGGATTGCTGCGCTAGGGTTTGCTTGTCCCTGTCCTTTTGTGATTCCTGTTTGTTAGTTGGCCCTCTTTATAAATAATGTGCTATTAGTCTGATGACCTTGGTGGCCACACCTTGTGCTTTCTAGTAAATCCCTTCGGCTTCTTTTGTTTGGATTGTCTTCTGTTTGCATTTTGAAGTAGGTTGGCCTGTTTAGGTTATAGGTTGAAGTGTTTTTGTTCGAATCAGTGATCAGGGTTTTGGGCAATGTTTTTTCTAGTCTATATTTAGATAGTGATTGGTTTGTCACTTACCTTGATGAGTTTATAGTGATTTCTTGTCATTGTACTCGCCCAAGCTAGGGTTCCCGGTCTTCCCTTGTTGGTTGATTCTTGGTTTTATTAACCTGTTTACTTCAGTTTACTTATTTTATACAATTGATTTGATCCAAATATACTCAATTTTAGTGCATTTTAGGTGCATGGTAGTGTTTGAGCATTTTAAAAAGTGAAAAGAAAAACATTTTCAAGCTTTTTGCATTTGTTTTTGCATAAGTAGTTTTCATTTCAATTTTAAAATATAATCTCAAAACTACAAAAATATAGTCTTAGTTTCTCTTTATCGTTGCATTTGTTCATCAAGTTATATTTACAAAAAGAAAAAGAAGTTTGCTTTAGTAGTGGTAATTTTCTTTGAAAAAAAAATACAAGTTTACTTCTTTATTTCTTATCGAGTCAAAAACACCATAGTTCATCACTACATTTCCTTATGAGTAAGAAATAGGCCTTTAAAATGAACCCAACAATTAAAATTTACTAGTAATTTTTATTTTTAGGGGCCATTCACCTACTAGCTTAGGCTAAACTTATGGGATAGGAAGTGTAAACTTCCCATAAGTTTTAAAATTCAGACATAGTGGACCATTCAATAGGTAAATCCTTGTCTTTATCAATTGTATCTAGGAAGCTCCTCTTAAAAGGGAGTCAAGCACGAGGCCGCATGGAGGCATTGGACTGAGGAGACAACCCTTCGATTCCTTGTCAAAATGTAAATCAGGACTTTTAGACATCTGAGGAATCTGTCCTAAATAGAGTTTCGGGCTCAGATACCCTGCCCATGCGTATGATTCAGGATTGCAACTGTCTCCCCAGACTATTGGTATAGCTAAGGTAGCCTTTAGTCTCTTGAGATTTAGGGTTCATACCTAGGTAAACTGGAAGGCTATTTCTGGTTCACCTTGGACGGGCTTGGAAGGTAACCCTTGTTGTAAGTGTAGAAGGGTAGTGGGTGATTCCTTTGCTTGTGCCTAAGAACCACTTCAAGGACGCCAAGTAATCATTCCTCAACTTTCTTTGGGAAAGCATATCTTTCACCCTTGTTGACTGTTTGAGGCTTTAGGAAATTTTATAGTGTTTGCTCTGTGGTTTTGTCTGTGTTTAGTTCGATTTAGGGTTTGATTTGTTAAATTTTCAATCGTGGAGTACCAACCTATAAGAAGGTAAAGAAAGTTGAAAAACCTTACTCCTCTTGTCACATTGGAACCTCCACCTCCAACTCAAAGGCAGATATTGGACACAGACGATTGATTTGAACCGGTAGGAGTAAGGGAAGTTCTAGGTGAACCATCACTTATAGCTAACCGTCTTAATCTTGATACAATTGAGATAGAATACTTGCAGACTGATGAGTTTGCAAGGAATTTTAACACACCCTTGACTGATTTAAACGATACTGTGATCATCCAGGTTAGAACTTTTGATTCACTTGTTTTAGGTGTCCCTGTGGGTAGGATTATGTCTACTATGAGAGAAAGTTCTTTTGTTTTCACCTCAGTCGTTCCGGTTGAAGGGGTACTACCTCCCCCAGTAAGTGCCCCTAGATCTAGCATACCTTCTATGCCTTTGACTCCAATGAGCCAAGTGTTCCAACCACCGGTTCACTAAAACCTAACAGGTGCTTCTGGTGACATGGTTACTGGGATTCCTATTATACCTACTGTTCCTTCCTCCTTCACGTACACTACCCAGAGTGGTCCGGTAGGATCCTTGGCTTTTGTCCAAGGATTTCCTTGGAATGGGGGGCACATTCCCCCTTCCACTCCATACGTAGGCCCATCACCTTATTATGTAGGAGTGCAGTTTGGAAACAATACCTCTTATGGGAAAAGTTTTCAAACTTTGGTCTTGGCCCCATTTACAAGCTCTCCCTTTTCGTTGTTTAGCGGAGGGATACCTGCTCCTGTTTTTCAGACCCTAGTTTCGATTGGGACGACTCGAACTTCTTATACTGCACCTCCCACTCATAACCCTATGGCTTACTAATGGAATCCATTTCAAAGTAATCCACCCACTTCACAACTAGTGGCAGGGGGCAACCCCACCTTTACTTATGGGCATTTGGGGGCAGGTCCCTCTAATCCCCAGATTGGCACTTTTAGTGCCCTGATTCGACCCAAGATTTTGTTCCTGAAAATGTTAAACTTGCTAGATTTGTCTAAGTTAATGAATAACCTAGTGAGACATGACCCCTTATGGCCACCTGTTCCCACCAAATTTCCATCAGACATCCCTAAATCCGAGGGCGAAGTTGGTGAAGATCCTGGGGCTCATGCCACCACATTTCATTTATGGTGTTCTTTGAATTCACTGAATGAAGATTCAGTTAGGTTGAGGCCATTCCAGAGAACCTTAACCAGTACCGTGGAAAAATGGTACATTGAGTTACCTTTTGCTACTTTCAGTAGTTTCTGGGACTTGGCTGGTGCATTCCTTAGCCACTTTCAGCTTTCGGTTCGATATGATTTTAGAATGGACTTATTATCTACCTTTAGGTATAACAAGGCTACCTATATCTCAGATCATATCCAAGAGTGGAGGAGGTGAAAGAGCCTTATAAAATCCACCATCCCTCCTGAGTTCTTACTAGAGTGGTTCCTTAAATCCCTGTTGCACTACATATCTAAGGATGTATCCACCTCAGGAGTGACAAATGAAGAAGAAGTCATTCTCAGGGCCCAGTAATTGGATTTGATTTATTCACAATCTTGGATCTTGTATGAGATTATCCCTGAGGAATTGAGGCCTACCCACGATGCGGAGAAGCCTAATCCTGGACCCCATGCTGATGGTGTGGTTGGGTTCATAAACTCTCCCACCGTAGAGTCTTTGGCTAAACAACTTCATTAGTTGTCCATAAAGCAGTCTACAGTGGAGGAAGCAAAGGTTTCCCCCTCCCCCCAGAGTGCAAATTTTTTTTCACATACCTCTCAAAAGGGCAACCAGCAGCCCAGTGGGAAGAAAAAGAGAGGAAAGAAAGGAGAGGGAAACCAAAACAAGCAGAAAACCATGAATAGTGCTGATAGGGGCAAGAAAGAAAAGAAGAAGGTTAAATTCCCATGTAAATTGTGCCATGAGGATCACCTTACTCACCTTTGTCCCATTATGGAACAAGCCCAGAAGCTGCTTAAAGCTCAACAACCGGTTGTCCTAAAGGATCTTTTCCCCCAAGGGCAGAACTCTGCTTCAACTTCTAATGTAGCAGGGGGCACTGAAAATGCCCCTGACCCAAACTATATCAACATGGTTCGATCTTCGACTTTGTTACAGACTAGGAATAAAAACTATGAGAAAGAGACTTCTGAGAAGGGTAAGGCTATAGGTGAAACTTCTAACCCTCTCACGATCGAGAAGCCTGCTAAAACTATGACGAAGATACCCAAAGGTGTCTTCCAGAAGACCTTGCATAACCCTAATGCTAGGGCCGCTTCAAACTACTCCGTGGTTGAATATCTAGCCCAAAACCCATGTGCAATGTCAGCTTTAGAGGTGTTACAGAGTTGTCCCTCCCAGCAGGATGCCCTCTTTGCAGATTTAGGCAGCATGGACTCATTAAGTCTCATGGCAAAATTTCATTTGTCTGATGTTAAAATTTGCCTACCTTACCATGTAGCCTTATCAATAGATGTCATCCATGATGGAAAGACCATTGGAAGGGCAGTTGTTGATGAGGGTGCTTTTACATGCGTTATGTCCTTGTCCTATTGGAAATCTCTCAGATCCCCAGAGTTGGTCCCGTCAAACACTCTACGTACTGCTTTTGATGGAAGGTCATTCCGTCCGCATGGTATCCTACCGGCTTTTGAAATTAAGCTGGCAGGGAAAGCAGTGTTTGTTGAGGAGGAAGTGATTGATGCATGTTTGGACTATAATTTTCTCCTGGGAAGAAACTGGACTTATGCCATGTCTGTTATTGCGTCAGCCATCTTTCGTGTAGTGCTTTTTCCACATGAAGGAAAGTTAGTTACTGTTGACCAACTTGATTTTACCCAAAAAGGCCGTTTAGAGTCTAATGAGTCCGCTGTGCCATTGGTTGATCAGGTCAAACCTACTACACAAAGCTTGGGGGCTAGAATGTACACATCACTGATGGGCACATTTGATCTTCCAGCCCTGATTAACTATATTGGTTCTACTAGTGTGGAGAAGTCCATAGCCACGGTTGTTGATAGGACTGATACTTGGGTTCTCCCTTCCCCCCATGAACCAGAAGTGCCCTTATCAGTAGTGGAAGTAGCTTACCAAGCTATCACTCAAACCATTGTTGACCCCATTTCGGATCCTCTCACAGTCTCAGAGGACCTGGAAGAAGTCTATTTTCCTGCATGGGCGGGAAACTCTTTGCACTCTACGGACTATTTAGATATGGTTTTACCTTATGATGAATCCATTTTGAAAGCCATTGGTGGACATGGGAATATTTGTGAGGATCTTCACCATCGATCCTATTTTATTCGAGAACTAAGTAGAAAATAAAATCAAGAGTTTCATATGAGACTATCAGAAGATGTTGATACACCCATCTATCCCTTACCCAGGGAAGGAATGTTTTTCGAGGGGAATATGGAAAATATTTCTGCTACTATACCTATCAACATCTCTATAAATCTTGATGTCGTGGAAAACATGCATATAGGCACAAACTGCTCTCCTGAAGAGATTGCTATCTATATTGCCTTGTTTAAGGAATTCCGCGATGTCTTTTCCTAGTCATATGAGGAGATGCTAGGCATTGATCCATCGATTGTTGAACATGAAATCTGAACATATCCTGATGCCAAACCTATTTGACAAAAGTTAAGACCTGTTAACCCGCGCAAAGCGGCGGCTGTGAAGGCCAAAGTTGAAAAACTGTTGAAGGCTAGTTTTATTTATCCCATAGCTCTGACAGAATGGGTATCCAACCTTGCTCCTATTGATAAGAAGCAAGGGACCATACGCGTCTATACTGACTTCAGAGATTTGAATAAAGCCTATCCTAAGGACAACTATCCCACACCATTTATAGACCAGATTATAGATGCTTGTGCAGGAAGTGAAGTGTTCTCGTTTATGGATGGTTTCTCCGGATACAATCAAATTCAAATAAAACTAGAAGACCAACATAAAACTGCTTTCATTTGTCCTTGGGGTACGTTTGCGTACAAAAAAATTCCCTTTGGATTGAAAAATGCTAGGGCAACCTTTAAACGGGCTATGAACTTTTCCTTCCATGATATCAAATCCATTGTCAAACCTTACCTTGATGATCTGCCTGGACATTCTCGTAAGAGGATTCGACATCCAGATCATTTATGGTTGATATTTGACAGATGCAGATACTATAAGATCCACTTGAATCCCCACAAGTGTGTATTCTATGTCGAGTCAAGAATATTGCTCGGGTTCATTGTCTCTAATAGAGGCATCTAGGTGGATCCATTAAAAGTAGAGGCCATTGTAAATCTGCCTCCTCCTCATTCTATCAGGCAACTTCAAATCCTGCAAGGGAAGTCTAATTTTCTTCGACATTTTATTGTTAACTATGCCAAGATTACCAAGGGTTTCATGGCTCTACTTAAACAAGAAACCCCTTTTGTATAGGATGAAACTGCACAACTCACTTTTGAGGCATTGAAAAAATCTTTGTTGTCGGCACCCTTACTACGTCTGCCAGATTATTCTAGGGATTTTATATTGTATCTGGCTGCGTCCAAGTCGACCATTGGGGTAGTTCTGGTCTAGGAGGACGATAAGCTCATAGAGCATGTCGTTTAATATATTAGCCATGCTTTGGCCAGACCTGAACTCAGGTACTCCCACATTGAGAAATTAGCCTTAGTAGCTGTCTATGCTGTTTAGAGGTTACGTCACTACATTTTACTGAGGACCACAACAGTAGTGGCAGATGTGAATTCTTTTCAATACATTTTGTCCCAATGGATTATTGGGGGGAATTCGACAAATGGATAGTAATTCTCCAAGAGTTTGACTTTGATTTTCAGTTTGCTAAGTCTAAAAATTCCTTAGTTTTTGCTGAACTTATAGCAGGATTTCCTACTGAAGAAGATGTAGTCGTTGAAGATATGAACCTAGATGAGCATATATTCTTGATATCCACCTCTGATCCTTGGTACAGGGATATTCTTATATATCTCTAGACTTTGAATTATCCTGCAGCTTCCTTGAATGGGAGGAACGACGTAAATTATGCCTTCATGCTAAGAACTACCTCATCATAGGAGATACATTATATCGAAGGGGGGTAGATTCCATTCTGCGTCGATGCCTTACCCATGAGGAAGTGGAGATTGTCCTGAATGATTCCCATAGTGGAGTGTGTGGGGGTCATTTATCTGGTTTAGCAATGGCCTAGAAGATACTATGTGTCGGTTATTTCTGGCCCATGATCTTCAAATATTGTGTGGAAGCAGTGAAGTGCTGTCATCCTTTCCAGCTTTACACCAGGAAAAGGTGGTCATACCCCACTCCATTGTTTCCCGTTGTCTCGGTAGGCCCCTTTATGAAATGGGGGATTGATTACGTGACATGCAACCCAGCCTCGGGTAGGGGGCATAAATATATTACTGTCGCTATTGACCATTTTACAAAATGGGCAGAGGCAATGCCTACTTTTAAAGCCGACAGGGAAACAACAACTTTCTTTGTATTCAATCATATTATAGCACGGTTTGGTATACCCAAAGTTATTGTCACTGACCATGGCAGTTATTTTTAAAATAGCATGATGATGAAACTGACCACTATGCTTGGATTCAGACAAGAACATTCATCTTCATACTATCCGCAAGCAAACGGTCAGGTTGAGGAGGTAAATAAGACTTTGAATACCATCCTCAAATGCACAATTGATGCAGCCCATTCTAACTGGCACATCATGCTATATCTTGCTCTTTGGGCATACCGAACTAATGTAAAAACTGCTACAGGTTTCTCCCCCTTCCAAATCATCCATGGAGTGGAAGTAGTTACCCTGATTGAGTGTGAAATCCTGTCTTTAAAAAAATCTATTCATGTGTTACCTGATACGACAGAGCTTGAAGAAAGTCGAGTACATTTAGAACACCTTGACGAACAGTGTAGAGATGCGCTGACTGCTAATCAAGCTCATAAGAATAGGGTCAAAAATCAATATGATAAGTTGGTCAAACCTTGGATTTTCTCTGAGGGGAACTTTTTTTGCTTTGGGACCAAGACAAAGAACCCCTGGGGGCAAGAAAATTCAAGGCCATGTCGTTAGGGCCTTATGTTGTGTTGAAAGTCTTAAAGAAGGGCACATATGAGTTAATTGATTTTGATGGGAACAAGTTTCCTGAGCCTAGAAATGGGCTCTACCTGAAAAAGTACGATGCTTAGGCTTAGCGCATTTTCTTGTATTTTATTGTATGTATTTTTATGTACATTAGTTTGTTGTTTTTGTTTTTTATACCATTTGCTGGTTGTTGCAGATGTCTTTTGAGAGGTATCTAGTTTTTGCCAATGGCGCCAGCCGCCACACTTGTAATCTAGCTTCAGCAGCTTGGGCCATTTACTCTCCCTCAAGACAGCTAGTCTCCGTAGGAGGCACTTGCTTAGGTCCTGCTTATAATAATGTTTCTGAATATAGCGTTGTAATTGAGCTTCTATGAGATGCTTTGTCACGTGGTATCACCCAGCTTGAAGTTCATCTGGACTCTCAACTGGTGGTTTCCCAGCTCAATCGAGCTTATCAGGTGCGAAACCCTATTCAATTATGTCAGTTCATGCAAATTAGGTTATTGGAAATAAATTTTGAATTTATTATATTCAATCATATTCCAAGAAATCAAAATTCATTGACTGATGCATATGCTAATTACATTTTAGATTGGCATCTAACACACATTTCATAAAAATATACAGCATGCACATAAAAAACACTTGTAAATAAATCGACAACAACAATATATATATATATATGTGTGTGTGTGTGTGTGTGTGTGTAAGTATCTATCAATAGATAGGTCGAGTCTAATCCTTAGATCTAGTTATAACTGTATAATATACAAAAATATACAAAAATGTGGATTGTAGTCCATCAAAATGTCCTAGATCTAAGCAGGACCACCCTGGTCACTTGGACCACCTTGGTCCCCATGGTCTCTCTGTACTCTGGCTTCCTCAGCCTCTTCGGCTTCGGCAGCCTCCACAACATTTGTGTACACAAGAATTACTCTGGCCACCCACCTCAAAAGGCGTAACCAGATAGGTGGAACTCTAACCACAAACTCCTGCATGACGGTCGGGATATGCTCTATCCGCAAAGTGGGAACTCTTTGGGTAATCCTAGCCAGCTTCCCCTCTAGAACCCTAGAAAGCCTTGGGTCTTCACCTACAACAGGATGAACAAACATACGTGAATGCCCCTCATGGCGGACCAGTCCAATATCTGCATTTTGACATGTTTATAGGATTAAGAATTGTACACATATGTATATATATATCATTTTAAAATTCATAAAAATTTTGAAAATTTTGAAAATTAAAAAATTACCTTGCTCTCCCCATGCTCCTCCTGGAGGGAGGACAAGGTCTGGATCACCTCGAAAATTCATCCCGCCATATGGAAACTTTTCTAGTGTCGGTAGCTGCCGCTCCCACCATATGTAGAAGTCATCATTGTGCACACTCTGCACTGAGTCTCCTCCTCATTGATGGAGGAAAATGTCTCCCCATCTGCTTAGCCTTGGCTGACATGGAGATTGAACTGGTAGGGGTATGGCAGGGCCCAACCCTGGTACTCTCTCAAAAAAGAAGGCAACCAATATGCTATAATACCCAAAGTTATTTCTCTTTCCTCTCTTGCAATCAGAGAGTTGTCTTCTCATAATTGGGACAACTCTTGAACACCAATCATACATGGCACCCTGCATACAATCCACCGTGAACCTCATTTGGTTTCATGTAGCTAGATGTAATGAAGAGGATCCTACAATCCTCACAATGGTGCTCGTTAGTACCTGTAGTGTGAAATCATGGATATGTGCAATAGGGACACAACTCCCTCTCTTCTGGGTACCTGGTGTGCAGTACACATCAATGTAGTTCTAGACACTTAAAGGATCACCGCCCCTTCTAGTGCCCTCTAAGTTGATCGGTGCTCCTCGTCGTGATGGGTCGAAAATAAAATATATGTCCTCGGAAGTAATTTCCAAAGTTTCCCCTTGTAGGTCAAACATCCCTAAATCAAGATCCTAGTAGTTTATCATGAACTCCAATAAATGGACATTGGCCCGCATGGGTGATGTGCAAAAGAATTTTAATAACCCACTCATTCGTAAAGCATGTACGGTGGGCACACTTTGGAGTGTTTCTTGGTCCATATTCTCATGTTCCCGTTCCCTCCATTCCAACACCATCTTCACACCTAGAAAAACAAGTATTATGAATCATCAATTTCATATAAAATTTCAAAGTGTTTTCCTTAATTTATCTTTTTATCCTTCAGGCAGTACATGCGACTATTTCTAAAGGAAACCCACATACATAACACGTGTATGCAAGTGTTCACACTGTGAACCCACGTACGCACCGTGACATGCTTTAGGATGCTTAAAAAAATGAAATTGGGACTCAAATTTGAAAATTGCTAGGACCAAATTGAACAGCTCGGGGTGTAGGCTTACCTGCAACTTGCAGAATCGGATTTCATCCACTAGATTTTCCACACCAATCGAATGAAGGTAGAGGTAAAAAATTGCTTCTTATGGTTAAAAATCAAAATGGTGAGTTTTTATTTTTATTTTTGAAGTATTTATATAAATTTTATTTCTAAAAGTGGGTTTTTACCTATAGTTTGAAATGTATTCAACTAATACCATATCTCTTTTTTCCTTGTAACAGGTTTTTCATCATTATAAAGTGTTTTCTGCTCCCATAGGGTGGTTTTGACATTTCCAATGCATTTTTTACATTTATACTTAATCCACGTTAACCTTAGCAATTAACATTTTTCCACGAACTATGGTATTTTAAACCATTAGTTCCTTGTCTTTACCATTGTTCTTCCATGGATAGGACCTTGTTTTCATGAGTATCCTCATTTAAAACCTATGTTATCTTTTGATACTCATGCCGCAGTTGTTTTAAGTAAAGGGGTATCCTTTTAGCTATTTTTCATGCCAAATAGAGATTCTTTTTTAGTCTCTTTTTACAAGCTATTCCTTTATAGGACTCCCTGCTTTTATGGAGTTTCTTTAGGCCCAAGTCTGACTCCTTAAAATAGACTTGACTGCCGAGTTAACTTGTCTGTTCAATCTTGTTATGAATATGTGAACGGGCATCCACATTGGTGGTAGGTTATCTCTTTCTCGGACCATGCGGAATAATACAAGAAAGGATCTCTCTCTTTTCTACTCAAATTGAGAAGAGTATTCTCAGGCATAGGTTTATCACTTTTCTAGACCCGAGGGACTAAATTTATGGAAAAGGAAGTCCCAGTATGAGCTTAGTTTTCTCTTTTTCATGCTCTGGACCTAAACATGAAAAAGATTGCAAGTGTACTTTGTGTCTTTGTCATGCTCGTTAAACACTAAAGAACAAAGCAACGAGTTTATTGTTGTAAGCCCCATTTCTCATACTCAGATGGATCTTTCCGAGTGATCTTGCTTTCCTTCACAGTCATAAAACTCAAGCTATTCATGTTGTTCTAGAAGGAGCATTGGGTAGGTGGTAATTTAACCTTTTTTGGAGCTCCCTGACTAACTACGAAAAAGGTTCACCTTTTCTTCTACAGAAGTTAAGATAGTTCTTCTGTGGTATGTTTTATACTTTTCCGGCCTCATGAGACTAAATTGGATGAAAAAGGACCCCCTGGAGTCTTCTTTGGAGTTTTTAGACTCTCTAAATGTGAAAACACCAACTGAGCATGTACTAGTTCGGGCTCATTAAATCCACGAATTAGTGACACTATCAAGCATTATTTTCTCTTCTCTTCAAGCTTGTTAAAAAATGAAGAGAGATCCAAGTTGACTTTCCTGGACTCGTTAAAATTTAACAGGGAAGGTAAGCAATAAGTTTTCTTTTCTTTTCAGTTAGTGGCAGCATGTCATCCTTGAACATAGCACTCTCTTTTTTTTCTGATACCCATGTCTCAGTGTTCACTTTTTGTTCAGATATTACTTTTAGTTTACTACTCCTCCTCTTGTTTGTTAGGGCCTAGGGAATCTTATCATGTCTCCTACATGATAGATAAGTCTAGTTGTTTTATCTATAAAGTTAAAAGCTACCTTCGGTCATCTCTATGTCGTGCTCATTGTTCAAGGAATCAACCCAATGTTTTATCTTTATCCTGATCCCATCATTGTTATATCTGTTATCTATTGTGTCTCCCTCCCTTTGCCCAATTCCTAGTCACTCTTGTGATCCATTGGAGGATCTATTGCCTTCCTTATCACAGTATCGTTCCGCTTCAGTACTTCCTGATGATGAAGACCTAGAGTTTTGATGATCATAACTCAGGATTCACTTCTATCATTGGTGA
Source organism: Pseudotsuga menziesii (assembly GCA_001517045.1). Lineage (NCBI taxonomy): Eukaryota > Viridiplantae > Streptophyta > Pinopsida > Pinales > Pinaceae > Pseudotsuga > Pseudotsuga menziesii. The sequence continues at coordinate 50,462 of LPNX010782617.1, forward strand.
ATTCCTTTTCTTCAGCTGTCAATTATCACCTATTGATTGACAAACTGTTGAATCCTTTCCATGTTTGACTTCAGCCTACATTTATTCACATGGCTTGGATTGTACTAGTTCTTTGGGATTGTTTATGAAGACCTTAGTTCCTCACTTATGGACTAAGTTGTGCAATATTATGTTCCATTTATATACACAGCTTCTAGTTCTTTGAAGACTCATCATTATTGTATATTGTCACTTCGATCCACCTTTGTAATATATGTGGTCTTGTACCCGTATCATATGATGTACTAAAATATTGTAAAGGAGCTACTGTTCCAGTATATTGAACATAGCATCCTCAGATATGACTTTGTATTATGACATTATTATGTATTTGTTTCAGGTACTACCTCTGCCCCATTAGATTTCTGAGTTCTCCAAAGCTAAAGATTATAATGTATTTTGGCCATCACTTCCCTCTGACCTCACACATTAGGGGGCATCTGTTATCAAACCAAATGGCTCTTCTCTGTATGAGTGCTGACATTTCCTATGTTGGTGCACAAAAGGACATTTATGGATTGAAGGTTTCCTAAAACACTATAGATGGGCATGTTATGAAATACATTCATTATCCAACCAGCTTGTCATTTTTACCTTTTAATATTTCAATTGTTATACACGCCTTTGCCTATATGCAACCCATGTACATACGCGACTTTTCCTATAGCATGTCACGTACTGTACACGAGTATTTGCCATTGCGAACCATGTACAAATATGTATGCAGGTTTCCTTTAGAGCAACTCATGTGTCATACGTGGGTTTCCAGTATTAATACTCGTGTACACTTTCCTTTGACATTAAAAATAATAAATCGTGATTATTTGAGATTTGTTAAGCCCTTAACTATAACCATCTTAACTGTCTCAACCTCCTCAACCCTCGAAACTGCCTTATTTAACTAAGTATAAATAAAGGCCTTGGGGAGGGTATTAATCAATCATACTTGGAGAGCAAAGTTATGCTGGTGGTGTCTATTTAGAAGTCTTTAGGGTAGCAGAACTCATAATCCTTTGGTTGCAGAGGAGTCCTTGTTTCAGGCATTGGGTTGTAATCTTAACTCATTCACTATTGTTAATAAAGAGAATCCTTATTCCAAATGTGTTTTGAATGTCTTTCATGTATCATGGTTTGATGAATATTTATGATTAAGAACTCTATATACTGTTTATATAACTATCCTATATACATGTAAAATCCTAGACTTGGAGGATTTGCTCTTTATAGGTGAAGGAGAAACATCCCTGAAAGCTTTGGAGGAGAAGCAGAGCGAGAGAAGAAAAAGCTAGGATCAACCGTTGTGAATCGGGTGAGTCTATCCTATCTTCTTGTTTCCTTTCTGTACTTTAAAGTGGATTGCTTGCAAGTTTTAAGAGTATGTTGGTAACCCCAAACCTTTAGTTATAAGGTGTTTATTCCTGTACAACACCAGGGAGGGTTGAGAGCCAAACAACACATATGTGTAAGTATATGGTGTTTCTGCTGAATAGTGTACATTGTGTTATACCTTTTTTATTTGTCTATATTTCCAATACATTGTATGCTGACAATGATTTGTAGGCTGAATGAACTAATAGAGAACCCAATTTGAGAGAAATGACTCAATATATGGAAGAATTAGAAAATTCTAAAAAGAGAGGTCCTTTCCATCTGTTGAACTTGAGAGAAGCCAAACAAGAGGCCCATCTACTATTGAAAACATTAGTGAGGATTATAAAATTGCAATGAATCATTGTATAATTGGGTTGTTAGAGAAGATGTCAACCATAGCCTCCTCCATTGAACCTCTTGTTGCTGCATTCAAATTAAATAAGGGAAGGACTATTGATTCAAATGAGGTAAGCTAGTTGGCATTCCCTTCCAACCATTTATTCACTTGATATTTTCATCTATGGATGTTATTTATCCATTCACTTCACTCACGAAGACTTTTTTTATTATAAATGTTTGTCAATCATAGGAAAAAACCGTAATTCTGGGTGGTGCAACAATATTGAAAGACCCAAAATATGGCCATGAACATGAAAAGGTATGTACTAAATCAATTGGTATACTATAAGGCATGAAGCCTTATATATTACAATATGGTTTAATTGGTATACTGTTTTGTTTTTTAGAGCGCTCAATAATTCCACGGGGCCATAAAGTACTCTAGGAAGGTGAAACTGTTAAAATATTGGATCCATATGCCATTGTTAGAATTAAATGAATTCATTCGCTTTATTTGATCCATGGAGTGGCACTTGGTCTTGAAAATGCAAATTTCAATGCCATCAATGTCACAAGTAACATCTCACATCTGTATGAATATCAAATAGATGAAAGTTTCCGTTTGAAGGAGAAGGAAAGGAGTTTCATTCGGTGGCCAAAGAAGTATTTGGAAACTTCATCAAACTAGATTATTTTTTATGTTCTTGTCCCAAATATTGATGTTCTTGAAGTTCATGTTGTTGGGAGTATTGACTAGTAATGGCCTCTTTCTGTAGTAGTACCCCTTGTATAGGAAGTATAATTCTATTGGTTTTCTTATACAAGGGTGTTGAACATTGTTGGGTAACTGCATATCTCATCCTTATTTTATATGTTGGTTTAAAAGTGATTACTTTATTGGTATTATCTAATAGATATGTTGAATTGAGGTCACTAGAAGTGTTTCATAGTTGCTTCACTTTTGTTTTGCGGAGTGTTATCCATAGCATAGATATTTTTTGAAACCAAAATTCTTACCCCTTGTTTAGGTAGTATAATTCTATTGGTTTTCTTATACAATGGTATTGAACATTGTTGGGTAACTCCATATATCATCATTATTTTATATGCTGGTTTGAAAGTGATTAATTTATTGGTATTATCTGATAGATATGTTGTATTGTAGTCACTAGAAGTGTTTCATAGTTGCTTCACTTCTATTTTGCAGAGTGTTATTAATAGCATATATTTTTTTAAACTAAAATTGTTACCAAAGTGTTGAATCAACATGGATGTGATAGCAATTTATTTTTCCTTTTGCACATTTATAATTATATTTCATGTATTGTTGTTATTGATTGTCCATGGATGTGTCAACTTTAACACAGGGACCTTTGGGAGTGTTAAGTTGAAAGAAATGAAAATTATGTTATATATGTTATCATGTTGTTTCCTCCTCTACATATGCTAGTTTAACTTATTCATTACTTTATTACTACTGTTGTTATTGATTTCCCTTGGATGCTTCAACTTTAACACAGGGACCTTTGTGTAGAAATTCAGGCCAGCAGTAGATTAATTTTACCCACAACAATTATCAATTGATCATGCAAAATTGCTAACAATGGAGACTGAATATGGAGCTGTAACACAAAATTATATTAACTGAGTGTACAATAGCCAACCCTGTAATATCATAGGCTGATGAATAAATAGAATACATGAGCAAATCAAATGCATGAGGAAGCATCCAAATCTAGCATAAAACAGGCTTACCAAAAATAAGCAAATCCCCCATAGGTGTAAAAGCTGGATCCCAAATCTGTCATGGAGCTCACGAATTGGAAAAAAGGCATAGGAAAGATAAAGAGTGGTGGAATGGTAGCTTATACATGCTTTTTCATGGAGAAAAGAGAGGAGGATGTGTAGGACAAAAAACAAGTTCACCTCACCTAGTCTAGCTTTCCCATGTGCCTTAAAACACTGAAAAAGCAGGCAATAAAGCAGAAAAAGCAGATAGGCACCTAGGAGGCCAGGAATAAAGCAGATTTGATTCCTAAGGCTTTCCCAAGCACTACATGAGTAAGATATGGCAAGTTTGACCTCTATGGATAGGCAATTAGAAACTTGCACAAGGTGGGACTCATGAACTAGGCAAATAAGACAAAAATAAATGAATTAATGTCTAAGTGGGTAAACTATGGGTTGATTATTCTAACACTTTGGGACTGTTAAGTTGAAAGAAATGAAAATTATGTTTTTACTTTATCTTGCATTGTCACAGCTGTACTATATATTTGTGTTTCTAGTATTGTTTTAGAAATTTATGCATTGAGGTACCTATGTGTTTCTGGTATTACTACTGCTATTATTTACTGTCCTTGGATGCTTCAACATTAACACAGGGACCTTGGGGAGTGTTAATTTGAAAGAAATGAAAATTATGTTATATATGTTACCACATTCTTTTCTCCTTTACGTATGCTAGTTTAACTTGTTCGTTAATTTATTACTACTGTTGTTATTGATTGTCCTTGGATGCTTCAACTTTAACACAGGGACCTTTCGGAGTGTTATGTTGAAAGAAATGAAAATTATGTTATATATGTTACCACGTTGTTTTTTCTTTTACGTATGCTAGTTTAACTTGTTTGTTAATTTATTATTACTGCTGTTATTGATTGTCCTTGGATGCTTCAACTTTAACACAGGGACCTTTCGGAGTGTTAAGTTGAAAGAAATGACCTTCCTTATGCAATGAAGAAAAAACTTAGAATTATTGTACAGAACACATATGGACTATATCTTGAGAGAGAAGATAAAAAATTTACCCTTTGTCTTGTGGGTAAAATGGTTGTTTCTCCACCTTGATTGTACACATTAGTCTTGTGGGTATTTTCTTGTGGGTATTGTGTGTGGGTCTTGTGGGTCTTGTCTATCAAACATGATTTCTTATCCCTTGAGTTTAGGCATGTATACAAGGAGCACAATATGAGTGCAGGCTGCTTATCCAAGGAAGCACTTAATATGAAGGCTGGTCTTCTCTCCTCCTCATAACTATGGGAAGGAGAAATTATTGAGGAAGGGTTGATACAGATCTTTTAAGAGTTTTTTTTTTCAGTATTTGTGGCATACTCATTTTTTTCCCTTTTCGATATGGGATTCTTTATTATGTCCTCTTGTATTAACTGGGGATATATTCTTTTTTTTATTCCCCTAGGGTGTGTTTGTTCCACCCAAGAGGCCTCCTAGATAAGTTGTCTGGGCTCATTATGTTCTCCCTGTGGTAATTCTTTTTCTGTCTTTCTTTGATATTTTGAGTTTTGTGGGTGGAGAGCTATTGGGTCGAGAGTTGGGTTGACAACTGCTGCAAATGCAAATAGATTTTTTTGTTTTTTTATATATATTTTTAGGTTGATAGTATTTATCCATGATCTTGTGGTATGTATTTGTCTCACTCTTTCCTAAATGGGTCATAGCATCAACTGAATGGATATTTAGTTTTGACATTGAGTAATCATGCACATTGTTTCCTATGTTTCCCATAGGGTGTTCACTTCATTTTTCATGAGGGTTTATGGGTTGGTTTCTGAGTTTTCTGGGCAAGTCTAAAGAATGACGTTGTCTTTTTCTTAGTTTTAAAATGAATTCTAGGAAATCCATGCCACCTGTGGACAATGAAAGGAAATGAACAACCCCTGTACCTCATATCTGGGCAGTTTTGGTCCCTATAATAGCAAGTTACAACAATAATTAAGAAATATGTGTATTGTTTTGAACATTATTGGGTGCGTTTCACCTTATAGCATCCTCAACATTCAATTTGGACTATTTTTATGGATGTGAGGCAATTATGGTCACAAGTTAGGACTATGCATCATGTCCTTCTGAGCAGACAATTACAATATCTGAGGTATGTAAAATCTAAGAGAAGAAATCTTGGGTACGCTGAGTGGATTTTGGACCTCAAGCCCCAAGCCATGTGGTAATAAGTTTAGCTATTAAAAATTTAGTCCAGTTAGGTGCAATGGTTTGTGGTCAGAAAGGCCTAAAAAAATTAACTGAATCTGGTTTGAATCTCGTCAAGATGGGTGTAGAACCTCGATTAGGTATTTTTAATTTTGTGGGTGGAGAGTTATTGGGTCGACAACTGTTGCAAATACAAATATATTTTTTGTTTTTCATATATGTTTTTAGGTTTATGGTATTGATCCGTGACCTTGTGGGCTGTATTTGTCTCACTCTGCCCTACAACTACCTATCTCTCTCTCTCTCTCTCTCAGGTATGTCCATTGTTTCGTTAGTGACTTGTCTCCTAAGAGACAAAGTGTGATCGTATGATATATCTGAGTATAGAAATTAAGGAAGGTCTAAACCACATTGTTTTCTTATATTTTTCCATTTATAACTTTTTTGCATGTACTTGACGAATTATGTTCATACATATCCTAGGTAATTGTAATTGATGGATGTACATAGTGCTGATATGTAGTAATTATGGCTTGGTCTGGATAAAAATGGGTCATAGCATCAACTGAATGGATATTTAGTTTTAAAATTGAGCAATCATGCACATTATTTCCCATGTTTCCCATAAGGTGTTCACTTAATTTTTCATGAGGGTTTATGGGTTGGTTTCTGCATTTTCTGGGAAAGTGTAAAGTATGATGTTGTCTTTTTCTTAGTTGTAAAATTAATTCTGGAAAATCCATGCCACCTGTGGACAATGAAAGGAAATGAATATCCCCTGTACCTCATATGTGGGTATTTTTGGACCCTATAACAACAAGTTACAACAATAATTAATCCAATATGGGTATTGTTTTGAACATTATTGGGTGTGTTTCACCTTCTAGCAACCTCAACATTCAATTTGGGCCATTTTTGTGGATGTGAGGCAATTAAGGGCACACGTTAGGACTATCCATGATGTCCTAGAGAAGACAATGACAATATATGAGGTATGGAAAAGCTAAGACAAGAAATCCTGACTGCATTGAGTGGAGTTTGGACCTCAAGCCCCAAGCCTTGAGGCAATAAGTGTAGCTGTTAAAAATTTAGTTGAGTTAGGTGCAGTGGTTTATGGCGAGAAAGGCCTAAAAAAATTATATGAATCCGGTTTGACTCTCATCAAGATAGGTGTAGAACCTCGATTAGGGATTTTGAGTTTTGTGGGTGGAGAGTTGTCGGGTCGACAACTGCTGCAAATGAAAATAGAGTTTTTTTTTAATATATGTTTTGAGGTTGACAATATTGATCCATGACCTTGTGGTCTGTATTTGTCTCACTCTTCCCTACAACTACCTATATCTCTCTCTCTCAGGTATGTCCATTATTTCGTTAGTGACTTATCTCCTAAGAGAGAAAGTGTGATTGTATTATATATCTGAGTAGAGAAATTAAGGAAGGTCTAAACCACATTGTTTTCTTCTATTTGTCCATTTATAATTTTTTTGCATGTGCTTAACTAATTATGTTCATACATATCCTAGGTAACTGTAATTGATGGATGTACATAGCATTTATATGTAGTAATATTGGATTGGTTTGGAGAAAAATGGGTCATAGCATCAACTGAATGGATATTTAGTTTTGACATTGAGGAATCATGCACATTGTTTCCCATGTTTCCCATAAGGTGTTCACTTAATTTTTCATGAGGGTTTATGGATTGGTTTCTGATTTTTTCTGTCAAGTCTAAAGTATGATGTTGTCTTTTTGTTAGTTGTAAAATGAATTCTGGGAAATCCATGCCACCTGTGGACAATGAAAGGAAATAAACAACCCCGGTACCTCATATCTGGGCATTTTTGGGCCCTATAACAACAAGTTACAATAATAATAAGCCAATATGGGTATTGTTTTGAACATTATTTGGTGTGTTTCACCTTCTAGCAGCCTCGACATTCAATTAGGCCATTTTTGTGGATGCAAGGCAATTATGGGCACAAGTTAGGACTATCCATGATGTCCTCCTAGAGCAAACAATGACGATATCTGAGGTATGGAAAAGCTTAGAAAAGAAATCCTGGCTGCACTGAGTGGAGTTTGTACATCAAGCCCCAATACATGAGGCAATAAGTGTAGCTGTTAAAAATTTAGTCCACTTAGGTGCAGTGGTTTGTGGCCAAAAAGGCCTAAAAAAATTAACTAAATCTGGTTTGAATCTCCTCAAGCTGGGTGTAGAACCTCGATTAGGGATTTTGATTTTTGTGGGTGGAGAGATGTTGGGTTGATAGCTACTGCAAATGCAACCCATACCTTATAGATGGTACAATATAGGTTGTCAACTTTTCAATATTTGAAGAGACCATGCTAGGATCTATCTATTGTTGTTTTTTAGATAGTTATTATTTAAGGTGTGTTCTATAATTTGAATGATTATAATTGAGGATATAAAGAAAAAGGGAAAATATAATTTTTGAAAGGGAACTATATACATAAATAATGTGTTCTTTATTTTTGTTCCTAGAACTAAATCCATAAATAGTGAACCACTCAAATTCTCTTCCAAAAAAGAGTAAACAGAGCTCTGTCAACAACAGGAACTTAAATGATGTAGGTTAACAGTCTCTAGAAAAGTTTCAAGTATGAACAATCATATTACACTGAGAAATGAAGGGGAATGATGCTATAGTGGGAATACACAAGTCCAAACACCAAGAAAAATGGAAGCCAAACTAAATACTGCTCATAAAGGTTTGTCTTTGCAAATCCTTTCTTTTGATTTCGTTTTCACTTAGTGATTCTTTTTCTGTTCTTTTCTATTTGTCTATAATATGATACACTTGATATATTTTTATTCAAACTTTTGTTATTTTGTGTGTCCTGCATTTCCATCAAGATCATAAATCATTGTTCTTAAGTCTTAAATCACTGGAGTTGTTTCTTCATTTTCCATATCTCCATATCTCTGTTGGACTGTGTCTTCCTCCATATTCACTTCCTTTGTGGAGCTGACTGAGTCTTGATGGGGAGAATTCTTTGAATTTGAACATTTGGCTAAGTCTAAAAATGTAACAATTTTCTTAATTTGTTCACCGTGTATTGCCACTTTGACTTCCAGCACTGAATTTTGAACCAGTTGAAATTGTAATTGCGAAAAAAATCTATTGTTGAAATGGGATATGGCTACTTGAAGATCTTCAATATTGTGCACCATCTTTCTTATTACTATGCAATTTTTTGCTATTTTACATGAAATATGACTATATTCCTATGACCATCCATTTTAGCAAAGGTAGTCTCACAAATTTGTGAACTTAGGAGGGTTTCCACCTAGAGCAGTGAGGAAACGCAGTCTCAAAATAGTGGATACCCAAGCGCTCAAATGTTCCTAAAAAGAATAGACAAATTGAAAATCAAGCTGGATTACCTTCTCCCATGTACCAAAATGCCTTAGGACATCAGGGTAGACCACTGCAATGAAGAAGAGCCCAAATTGTTTCTAGTATGTTCTGAGCTTTGGTGTTCTCTTCTAGTTGAAACTACAAAACCTCCTCACATATTTCCTCAAGTATGCATATACATCCATTGATTTTCCTTGATGCTGAGCTATTTTTAGTTCTACAAATATCTACTCAACTACTAGGATGCATATTAGTGTTGAAGGAATGAATAAAGACTCCAGACAAGCTTGATATATCCCACCTCTGCTATGATAACCCATCACATCTCCCATAAATTCAATCTGCTGCCCAAGAAAGAATACATCAGGGATAAGTTAAACTCCATTTCATGTGGCATGGTGAACTTTGCAAATTCTCCTAAAATTCAAGGTGCATGCAATTCATAATGTTTATATTGTCAATATTCCTAGGTGCAAATCAATGAGAAGATCTACATATTGTTCCAGAAATCCTTGATTCTATAGCATACCCTTATTTTCCATTGAATCTGTGTCCTTGTTTAATGACCATATTCATCATAGGATTTGATGGTATTCCCCAAGTAAAAATACTTGCAATTATTTGAATTCTAGGTCTATAGATCATTCTTTCAATACATTAAGGTGCAGAGGGAGTCAAGTCTCTAATTTTGCAAATGCTAATCGTCAAGTCTCCATTAGCAATAAGTTTATGAATCTGCCTAGCTCTTAGAATTTTTATCACTTGATTTAAAGCTAATACTTCTGTGTTATTATAGGTGGTCGCTATTAACCACCAAGCATAAGTCAACTCCCAATATCCCTTAGGATTGTAAACAAACATCCCCCTCCCTCCCCTCTACAGGATGAAACCTGAGGACATATATTTGATTTTTCATGTACTTTTGGTGTTTTTTTGAAAGCAGTCACACTCAACGTCTCATCTATAATTTTTGTTTCCCTTTTGATAGTGTTCAAGTTAATGAAATGAATGTAAGTACAAAATTTAATTATATTTTGGCTCTCATTAATAAATATTGGTTTTCCATTGTATTTTTGAACTCTTGGTAGGTCAGACTACATTTATTCAGGGAGTGTAGTCACGAGAAATTAAAATATATGAAAATTTATAGATGTCTGTCTACAGTGAGCATCACCCTTACATTTTTCTTCACAAAACTGAATATCTAACTTCAATATAGCTGCCCTAATACTATTATTGAGTAAGAATAGATAAATCCTTAATGTTTCAATGAAAATATTTCCCACTGTGGGCTTCCAGCCGATCCTCTGCTTTGAACACTGGAGTTGTTTCTTCATTTTCCATATCTCCATGTCTCTGTTGGACTGTGTCTTCCTCCATAGTCACTTCCTTTGTGGAGTTGACTCAGTATTGATGGGGAGAAGTCTTTGAATTTGAACAATTGGCTAAGTCTAAAAATGCAACAATTTTATTAATTTGTTCACCTTGAATTTCCACTTTGACTTCCAGCACTGAATTTTGAACCAGTTGAAATTGTAATTATGAAAACAATTTATTGTTGAAATGGGATACTGCTACTTGAATATCTTCAGTCTTGTGCACCATCCTTCTTATTACCATGCAATTTTTTTTGATTTTACATGAAATACGACTTATATGCCTATGACCATCCATTGTAGTAAAGGTAGTCTCACAACTTTTGTGAATTTAGGAGGGTTTCCACCTAGAGCAGTGAGGAAATGTAGTCTCAAAATATTGGATACCCAAGGGATCAAATGTTCCTTAAAAAAATAGACAAATTGAAAATCAAGATGGATTACCTTCTCCCATGTCCCAAAATGCCTTAGGTCAGTAGGATAAACCACTTCAATGAAGAAGATCCCAAATTGTTTCCAGTATGTTCTGAGCTTTGTTGAAATAATGTAACTTCGAAGAATATTCTTTATGTATCTTTTGTGGTCCCCGATGGTCCAACCGGGAGAACCTCTTGTATTAGATTTTACCCCGATGCTCCTAATCGAAAGAACTAATAAGAGTCATGAGGTAGTCCCCTCTAATTGTAAAGGTGGGTCATCAGCACCCAGTGTGGTTACTTGAGCCTACATGTGTAACTTGAGCCTACATGAGTTAACTTAAGCCGACATGTTAATTGAGTAAACTTTAAGTAAACAGATGAATATAAATAGAGGTGTAGTGCTCCTCATTTGTGACACACACACTCACTTGGAATGGCGCACTTGTGGAGGAGAGGAGTTGCTGGAGAAGGAGGAGAATCAGGTTTTTGATCTCCTTGTTGGTTTTACCTTTTTCCCATTTGGGGCATCTATATTGAGGAATCTTTTGCTGGGTTTTTCCCTTTAGGGTTTTCCCAGGATAAATCTGTGTTGTTCTTGTGATACTGTTTCTTTCAGTGATCCTACTTTATATGCTTTTATTATGAAAAATGAAATGATATACTGATGTCTTAGTAAAGCATATGAAAAATCAACATGGTATCAGAGCTAACCTGAATAGGGAAGCTTTCACAAGTTATAGAAGCTAGGGATTCTTATTTTTTGGTTCTCTCTCCTCAATCAATCAGCAAAAGAAAGCTAGGTTGACTCTCCTTTGAAGGGTGCATCGTTCTGTCGAAGGGGAATTCGATTCCGAGCATTTTCAATTTTCGATGTGGAAATTAGGGCTTTCTACAGAAGAGGAATTTTTGTGAGACCAGCATAGGATTTTTCTCCTCATCAAAACCAAATTTTAGAGACCTGGATCAATATTTTTGGTTGGGTGAATCTCTGGGAAAGTCAAACCCTAGTTTGACCCCGAGCTAGAAAAACCCTAAATACTAAAACTGCTACGTTTTGGAACATTCGCTATATTCTAATATTGGATAAGGATCAGGAGATGAAAATTACAAGGGCCAAAGATAAAATCCTGATGAACACTGTGTCCAAAATTCATCCTCCGATTCGCTGTATTTCAGGAGATATGTTCTCTCCAAGTTAGGGTTCCAGCCTCTTCCAGAATTCATTTCTAAACAGGACACCTAGGGAGAATTGCAATATCTTGGGCTACAGAGGTCCAAATGGAATTCATAAAGATGTTCCAGAAATATCATGGACTCTAATTTCTGTGGTCTGAATATCAGACTTAGAAGATGAACCAGTGACATGTGGAATTCCGTACAACTTCGCTGTTCTGAACAGTCCTGTAACAGGTCACCTTGGGAAAAGGATCATAAATCCAAAATGGTGAAACAAATTCTGATGAAACCTATGGTGGTGGATCAGTAACATGCAAGGTTACCTCAGTACAAAATTTCAGACACAGAGGAGCAGAAATTTCGGAGATATCACAGAAACATTAACAGGAATTTCTACTGAAGAAATTGGAAAATTAGGGCTTCATGTTCCGGGAGCTTCCCTCCACTGTTTTCAGAAATGGAGTACATTGGATAGCTCCATTTGAAGAGATCTATCTGTATAGACAATCAGATCTGAAATATTCTAAGTTGTTGAAATTAGGGTTTCTGTGACAAACCCTAGATCAGCCAGCTCCGGAACCAGGACAGACACCTCAAATCGGTAAGATCTAATCATTTGCTATGTTCATTTGAGGTTCTCTTTTCAAAGTGATCTATGACATCATCTTGATGATAAGCTTGGTGAAGTTGACAACTTCCAAGCCTAGAATTATATGATCTCTCTGAAGAAAATGGATTGGACACCTACATGAGCATAGAGGTTCTAGTTTCAGAGGGAGATGAGGCTAGAAGCCTTTCTCAAGAAGAACTTGGTCAAATCCCAGAAGATCATTGATGATTCAGTTTCGAATCAACTTGTACTACAAGTTTCTTCCCTAAATACATCGATGAGGTTTGATTCCTTGACCAAGATATTTGAAGGGAAGAACATAGATCAGAATATGACCTTAAGAAACCAGCTGAAGAATGTGAACATCCAGAATGCAGAGACCATGCAATCATAAGGATTTCTCAAATCAAAGAACAACTTCAAGCAGGGAAAGAAGAAGTGAAGAATGCAGAAGTGGTGATGGCCACCTTGGATGGCCTCCCAGGATCATGAAATTCATTCATTTAAGAAATGTGTTCCAGAAGGAAGTGATTACTTTCAGCCGACTTTGGGAAGAAGAAGAAGCTCGTCTCTGAAGATCAAGCTCTCATCTTCCAAAGAAGATCCCTCAATCAATGAGAAATATGAAGATCTCAACTCCTGAAGAACTTCTTATCCACCTCAGCATTCGGATAAGAAACGATGCTATCATGAATGAAGAAGTCGATGAAACTGAAGACTCAAGAAGGAGTATACCCATGAAACAAATAAAGATAAGTATTCAATTGTCATTTCATGATATTGTTTTGTTACACATTTGATTATATTCAGTTGATGTGTTATGCATGATAGATTGTTTGCATTAATGACTGTATACTACTAATATGCATGTGATGGGTAAGTAGCTCATGGTGCTATACAACTCTCCATTGCTACTTATCAAACCTCTTTGTTGACATATTGGATTAATGCACAATCTCAATAATGTCATGGTAGAGATGGAAAGCATCTAGAAAGTCTATGTGAGATATAATTGAATATTGTATTGACTAAATAGTTGTATGATGCATAAGAATTTGTCATTATGCATATGTTTTATGAAATAGTTCTAACCATGCAACTGGTGCATTTGAAATGCAGGAAAGGTCATGTATAGCCTCATTCAAGAAAAGAAGGATGAGACTTGTTCCGAAGAACAAGTGATGAAAATTCAAGATTCACTCCAATAAACATGAATCTGAAGCTCCCAGGGTCAGAGACACCATGACGAAAGAAAGAGTTTCAGAGATTTGTAGATCCACCTTGAAGGATGAAGATCACCATGGGTACAAGAGATAACTCAAGATGAAGAAAAGAATGCTATGGAAGAAGCTATGATCAAAGAATAACAGTTGATCATGGGGAATGATGTATATGATATGATGAAACAAATGTACAAAGAAAGGTTCATGATTATTCCTAGAAAGAATAGACTATGACATGACATACTCTATTGACCAGTATATGTCAAGCATAGAACCACCTGTACAGAATGAAGAGGGAAGATGATACTCCACTTCAGGGGGAGTGACTACAGAAAATTATATCTAAGTTCGACATGGTATGACATGATGGATAGCTTTGTGATGGTTCGAGACTTTAACAAGAGTAAAGTAGTTTCCAACCTTCAAGGTTGAATGCAAAATACTAGGATATGTTGATGACCTGAGAAGACAAACTCATAGAAGATGTTGTGATACTAGAATGATGTTTGGGATAGAGTACTCAAACCAGAAAGCAAGAATGTGGTATATTCCAAATGGATTTGCAAGATAAGATATGTTGCTGATAGAAGTAAGGTAAGAGTTGCGGCTAGAGGTTTCTATTAGAAAGAGGGAATTAATTCTGAAGAGACACTTACTTCTGGAAGCAAGGTACATTTCCTTCAAAACTATCATGGTAGTTTCTTCCATGATGAAGTAAAGACAAGCCTTCCTTAATGGTATGCTTGAGGAAGAGTTTTACATCGAATAGTCATGAGGATTTGAAGTTGAAGACAGAAGGAATCAAGTATGCGAGTTGAAGAAGGCCCTCTATGGCCTGAAGCAAGCTCCCAGAGCTTGGTATGGAAGAATAGATAGTTTCCTGATGAGCATGGGCTTTGCCAAGAGTAAATCTGATCCTAACCTTTTCTACAAGGTTATAGAATATGAACCTGTCATACTATTACTATATGTGGATGATCTGATTCTGACAGGGAATGAGAAACATATTGTAGAATGCAAGAAGAAGTTTGCTAAAGAATTTAGACCTTGGTATAATACTTTATTTCCTAGGTCTGGAAGTATGAAGGAATCTTTCTCAATCAGGGATAGTATGCATTGCAAGTTTTGAAAAGATTTGATATGTTTGAATGAAAAGCCATGGCCACACCCATGGATTCCAACCTGAAGTTATTAGCCGATGACTCATCAGAGTTAGTGGATGTGACTCAATACAGACAGATTATTGGGTCATTGATGTACTTAACAAATACCAGACCATACATTTGTTTTGCTGTGAACACCTTGAGTCAATATCTAGTTCAACTCAGATGGGTTCACCTGATAGCTGCAAAACATGTGATGAGATATCTGAAAGGGACTATAGACTTTGGTCTATACTATGATGGTAGCCATGAGTATAGCTACACAGATGCAGATTGGGATGGAAGTATCTCAGACAGAAAAATCAAATCAGGTATATGCTTTAAGGTCTTCTATGAGTTCTTGGTTTAGCAGGAAACAGTCCAGTGTTTCTCTTAGCTCGGTTGAAGCAGAATACATAGCAGATTGCTCTACTATCTTATGAATCCATATGGCTTCAGAATTCAATATCAGGTCTCTTTGACCTGAAGATGGATACAACAATGATTCTATGTGATGACCACAGTTGTGATGACAAAGAACCATGTGTTCCACGTAACACGTAGAAATCCGGTATTTCTACATACAAGATAAGATGAATATAATGATACTGTAGATGCAAATGATGGTGATTCAGTATTTCTATACTAAATATATAGATGATGATGGTTTCAGTATTCCCATACTAAAGATATAGATGATATTTCAGTATTTACATACTATAGATATAGATGATGGTGATTCCGTATTTCTATACTAAATATAGAGATGATGATGATTTCAGTACTTCTATACTGAAGATATAGATGATGATGGTTTGGATGATGATGTACTGATGAAGCCTCTGCCTCGAGTAGAGTTTGAACACTTTCAAGACAAGCTTGGTGTTGTTCGGAAAGACCTTCCTCAAAAGGGGGAGTAGTGATGTTGTAGAGGGATTGTATCATCCTGGGACATCTGTCCATAATAGATCCGGTGACCTCGATCATCGAGAACGTGATGGGATTGTATCATCCTTGGGAACCTTCCCTAAAGTGATCTGGAGACCTCGGTCTTTGAGAATGAAGAGGTATTGTATCATCCCGGGACATCTGTCCATAATAGATCCGGTGACCTCGGTCATCGAGAACATGATGGGATTGTATCATCCTTGGGAACCTTCCCTAAAGTGATCCGGAGACCTCGGTCTTCGAGAATGAAGAGGGATTGTATCATCCTGGGACATCTGTCCATAATAGATCCGGTGGCTTCGGTCCTCGAGAATGTGGTAGGATTGCATCATCCTTGGACATAGTCCTAAAGTGATAGGGAGTGATTATCCCGTAATTGTATCCAGTGACTTCGGTCGTCGAGAATGTGGTAGGATTGCATCATCCTTGGACATATTCCTAAAGTGATAGGGAGTGATTATCTCGTAATTGTATCTGGTGACTTCGGTCGTCGAGAATGTGGTAGGATTGCATCATCCTTGGACTCAATTCCTAAAGCGACAGGGAGTAATTATCCCGTAATTGTATCCAGTGACTTCGGTCATCGAGAATGTGGTAGGATTGCATCATCCTTGGACTCAAGTCCTAAAGTGATAGGGAGTGATTATCCCGTAATTGTATCCGGTGACTTCGGTCGTCGAGAATGTGGTAGGATTGCATCATCCTTGGACTTAGTCCTAAAGTGATAGGGACTGATTCTCCCGTAATCAATCCGGTAACTTCGGTTGTCGAGAATGTGGTGGGATTGTATCATCCCTGGACTTTAAGTCCAAAAGTGATCCAAATACTTTTTGTATTTGAGTTGTGGATTGCAGGTTGTTGCTGATGATGATGATTCCGTACTGATCAAAAGATCAGAGTATGATGATGATGATGAACTGATCGAAAGATCAGAGTATGATGATGATGTTTCTGATAGAAAGATCAGAGTATGATGATGATGCTTCTGATTGAAAGATTAGAGTATGTTGATGATGTTTCTGATCGAAAGATCAGAGTATGATGATGATGTTTCTATGTTGATGATGTTTCTGATCGAAAGATCAGAATGTGATGATGATTATGTTCGACAGATCAGAATATGATGATGATGATGTTGCTGCTGATCGAAAGGTCAAGGTGCTGAAGATGTTGTTGTTGATCAAAAAGTCAAAATTTTGAAGATGTTGCTAATCAAAAGGACAAAATGCTGAAGATGTTGTTGCTGATCGAAAAAATCAAAGTGCTGAAGATGTTGCTGATCGAAATTTCAAAATGCTGAAGATGTTGTTGCTGATCTAACAGTCAAAGTGCTAAAGATGTTGCTGATTGAAAGGTCCAAGTGCTGAAGATGTCGTTGCTAATTGAAAGATCAAAATGCTGAATATTTTGCTGATCAAAGACTGAAGATGTTGCTGATGATGAAGACTGAAGATTGAAGATGAAGACTACATGATGTTGAAAAGATTCCAATGATTTATAAATGTGTTACCCTGCTGATTTTGATGATGTCCGCTATCTCTACTATTGTTGTTGTTGATGTAGAATACCCTTCTCATTAAGGGGGAGTGTTGAAATAATGTAACTTCAAAGAATATTCTTTATGTATCTTTTGTGGTCCCCGATGGTCCAACCGGGAGAACCTCTTGTATTACATTGTACCCCGATGCTCCTAATCGGAAGAACTAATAAGAGTCATGAGGTAGTCCCCTCTAATTGTAAAGGTGGGTCATTAGCACCCCAGTGTGGTTACTTGAGCCTACATGTGTAACTCAAGCCTACATGAGTTAACTTAAGCCGACATGTTAATTGAGTAAACTTTAAGTAAACGGATGAATATAAATAGAGGTGTAGTGCTCCTCATTTGTGACACACACACTCACTTGGAATGGCGCACTTGTGGAGGAGAGGAGTTGCTGGAGAAGGAGGAGAATTAGGTTTTTGATCTCCTTATTGGTTTTACCTTTTTCCCATTTGGGGCATCTATATTGAGGAAGCTTTTGCTGGGTTTTTCCCTTTAGGGTTTTCCCAGGATAAATCTGTGTTGTTCTTGTGATACTGTTTCTTTCAGTGATCCTGCTTTATATGCTTTTATTATGAAAAATGAAATGATATACTAATGTCTTAGTAAAGCATATGAAAAATTAACAAGCTTTTGTGTTCTCTACCAGTATAAACTGCAAAACCTCCTCACATATTTCCTCAAGTATGCATATACATCCACTACTTCCCCTTGATGCTGATCTATTTTGAGTTCTACATATCTCTATTGAACTACTACGATGCAGAGTAGTGTTGAGGGAATGAAGAAACACCCTAGACAATCTCGATATATCCCACCTCTGTTATGATAACCCATATCATTGCCCATAAATTCAATCTGCTACCCAAACAAGAATACATCAGGGAGAAGTTAAACTCCATTTCATGTGGCATGGTGAACTTTTCAAATTGTCCTACAATTCGAGGTGCATGCGATTCCTAATGTTTATATTATCAATATTCCTTGGTGCAAATTAGTGATAAGCTCCGCATATTGTTTTAGAAATACTTGATTCTATAGCATACCCTTATTTTCCATTGAATCTGTGTCCTTTTTTAATGATCAGACTCATCATAGGATTTGATAGTATTCCCCAATTCAAAATACTTGCAATTACTTGAATTCTTGGTCTAGAGATCATTCTTGCAAGACATTACGATGCAGAGGGAGTCAAGTCTCTAATTTTACAAATGATAATCGTCGAGTCTCCATTACCAATACGTTTCTGAATCTGCCTGGATCATAGAATTTTTATCACTTGATTTAAAGCTAATGCTTCGATGTTATTATAGGTGGTCATTGTTAACCACCAAGCATAATTCAATTCCCACTGTCCCTTAGGATTGTAAACAAATATCCCCCTCCCTCTCTGCTACAGACCGAAACCTAAGGACATATATTTGATTTTTCATGTACTATTGGTATTTTTTTGAAAGCAGTCACACTCAACGTCTCATCTATCATTTTTTCCCCCTTTTGACAGTGTTCAAGTGAATGAAATGAATGTAAGTACACAATTTAATTAGATTTTGGCTCTCATTAATAAATCTTGGTTTTCCATTGTATTTTGAAGTCTTGGTAGATATACCTATAGTTTAACATCAAACCATATATAACATAGGTTTATATCATTGATAGCAAGGGGCCATGGACGTGTTATGCTATTATGACATCACAAATGAATAGTTTGAGTGGAAATTTGTTTAAATTAAGTTTCAAATTTCTATTCAGATAGGATAGTGGTAAATTGATCTCTGTATCACCTTTATTTATTTATCATATTTTCTAGTATAAGTCAAAGAATATTCTTCTTATAATCAAGGGAATTCTTTTGTAACTATAAACTTTTTGTATTTTTGTTATAGTGTCTTGAATGCCATTCTATTATTGGATTCTTAGCTTATGAGTTGAGTAACTGGAAAAGTGAAGGTCACCCATGACATGTGACCATTGTAAAATCTAGTTTGATGGGAAAGGATGAAGCCAAATTGCATCCATGGTGGGTAGGATTGGTGCTAGAAGGAGTCATATATTGACAAAGTCCATGACCAGAGGAGTTGACCCAAAGAAAGGATCCCCTTAAGAAATTGTCAAAGTATGGGTGCACAATTTTGATTGTTGTATGAGAGTTGCAAATTCAAACATAATCATGAGTATAGGATGCACATTGTAGGGATTAAATTTAGCGCAAATCAAAGTGGTGACTTAGATATGTATTATAGATGTTTTAATATTTTACTTGCATAGTTGCAGTGTAGTGAAATGGGTGCATTGTTCCAATATTCGGTTGTTCTAAGTTTCTAACATATTGTCATGCTCCCTTGGCATGTGCACTTTCATTATGGACACACAACATAACATAATGTGGACGAGCTAGCATGGATGGACAGGTTAACAATTCATCACATGGAGGAGTGCAATGGCGACAGTAGATTGTATTCCTTTTTTCTTCATCTTCTCAAACTTTGGTACACATGTAATCTAGGATTATGAAAACACTGTCTACAATCTAAATATTCTTTTTATCTATCTTCTCAAAAAAAATTGATTGGAGTGCCAGCTTCTAGCCATCTACATTTTCAGTTACTACTTTGTTAGTCAACTTGTTTGTTATATGGTTGGATGATTTTCTTATATGTCGAAGTTTTTCTGTTTACATGTTCCCCATTGCCTACTTAACCCATGAGGTTTTCCTATCTAATTCTAATGAGGGGTCTGTGTTCATGTTGTTTAAAATGTCGTTTGGAGGTTTTGAGTCCCTTCTAGTTTTTGGTCACCTCATCTAACTCCCGTCCTCAAGTTTAACTTAATTTTTGATATTAAGGACCCCATCTCAGCCTGCTTTTCTTACTTGATTATTTTGTTTTATAGAAGAGTGCTAGAATTCTTCCTTCCCAGTTTCTAATGAATACTCTTGCTCCAACCAAACCTAGTTTCTTGTAATGTCCCAAATTTTTCATTGGGTCACAATGGACAAATCACATTTTCCATATTCATTAAATATGTCAAATGGATGCTAAAAGTCAAGCAATTGCCAAGGAGGAAAATCACTAGTTTCCTAGGTTGGGGGTGGAAGCTTTGAGATTTGGAATAAGGGGTATAATAAATGATGTTTAGACATTAGAAGAGGATAAATATTTAATAATTTAGCTTAATAAATAAATAAAATATAAAATTAAAATGGATATGGAGAATGGAGACACATTGAGACTGTGGGGCCCACTCAAGCTACAATTCCTATGTTAAATGGCATCTTCCTCTTGTAATTTCGAATCTATGGGAAGAATAATGTTTTGGGATGGATTATGAGGTTAATAAAATTGTCAATATAATGCATAGGTTGAATTTTTTATTAATTGTGACTTACATCGGAGAGGAAGAGGCAAATGGGAGTTTCATGGACACTTGGCTAGATTCCCCTTACATTTATGACATCTATGACACCAATGATGGATATTTTATGATAGTTCTGAAAAAATTAAGATATGAAGGCTGAAATAATGACATACTAACATTTCACTACTGAATAGATCACCTTAGAGTTCGAATTTTGGAGTTGGAGAAGGCCAAGAGGCTGCTACTCAAATTTGGGAGAAGAGGGAAGGTGAAGAGAGAGGCCACATGGCATAGCATGAGAAACCACACCAATTAGACTTGGATTTGGTTTATGGATGGATTTGGAACCTTAGAATACCAATAATTTTTATAAAATATGGGGATCATCTATGAGAAGAATATTTTTCCCATTTGTAAAATTGTCATTCGTGAATTGTGGGAGCTAGTGGATGACTAGTTTTCTTGCTTAAGCCAATTTTGAGGGTGAAAGATTCCCATCCTAGTTGGTGTTTGGAAAGGACACTCAGGTATTTCATGGAGCTTTAATGTATTATTATTTTCAGGTTCAATCTACAGGAATTTCATGTACATATCAATATCATCTTGTTCTTCCATTCATCTCAAGTTTTCTCACCATATTTCAGCTCTATGGAGTGAGGCATACTTGGTGAGATATTCATCTCTTTGAGGGAGCTTCTCTTGCTCCAATATTTTGTATTATGATGTAAATTATATGTTATTTAAGTTCATAAATCTCTCAGGTAAAAAATCCAAGATATCTCATGTATTATTCTCCAATATTGAGGAAACAGTGCCATTTCCCCAATAACTTGTTGTAAACTCTTGCAATCTTGATGGAATCGAATATATGTGTGAAACATTGATGATTTATGAATTAATGAACTATAATTAAAGTATATTATGGATTTCATTGTCTTTAACTGATAATTTTTGGCCATTGGGTCTAGTTTCATAGCATTTGGGGAAAACTACATCTCATTTCCCCAAGGGTCCAAAACTAGTTTTTTATATCTGATTGAAGGAAGTGATAACAGCCATGGGAGTTTGATTGGTTCTGTATATGAGCCTCTGATAATTTATTATATAATTTTAGTGAGTTTATGTACACTTGATAGGTCATTCCAGAAATTACCCGGGAGGGATTTGAGCCCCAAAATTGCTAGTAAATTCATCTATCTTATTCAGAATTTGATATAGACTTGCAGAACCGATTGGAGGACCATAATACATACTTGAACATAATAATTAATTTATTATACCATTCATAGACCTTCTCTGAATATTTGGGAGAAATTGGGCTGATTTGGAGACCAAGACACTAAAACTAGTCAAGAGCCAAAATTGTGAAAAATTTGGAAAATTGGGCATTTTAATAAAATTTCCAAAAAGGGGACATTACAGTGGTATCAGAGCATGATCTTGGAACCTAATGTGGTCTTATATTTATTATTACAATAATTCATTTACCACAATATATATTGAAACCAAAAGTGCTTTTGTTGAAGAGCAAAAAAAAAGTAGAAGAAGAAGGCAACTTTTTGGAAACTATGACTAGGCATGAAAAGAGAACCTCATATGATGGTGAAGAGATAATAAAAAGCATGGAACCTATCCTTGAATACATGACCAATAATATTATGAAATGATTTGAATTTTTGGTTATCCAAAGTTTGGAAACATATATTGATTTTAAGAAAACCAAGGGGAAAAATGCATCAGTTTGCTTAAAGGAGAAAAAGGAGGAGACCCATGAACCACCTAGTTCTGAAATAGGTGAAGTAGAAGAAGTAGTACATGAATAGGATATAAATTCAATCCCAAGTGACTTTGAAAAATATGAAGATACATCACATAAGTATGAATAATTTTTATTGAAAATACTGAAGATAATTTAGAGACACGTGCTACCTTGGAAATGAAACAAAGAGAATCTAATGATGGATGCTTGAACTATGATGGAGTACGTACTGATGGGTTCTCACATATATATGTTGGTGACATAGATATCACTTTTTAAAGTGTATATACAAGCCAAAATTCCATTAAAAATGAAAATGAAGGCCTTGTAGCAGTTGAAGAAGAAACAAGATCAACTTCCCCATCACCACATTAGCTTCATGAAGTTGGTCTAAGCAAGAAGGAAGAAGATGAGGAGGTTCATTTGCAAGAGCCTCATTTTCTTGAAGAGTCCTTAAATATGAATTAAAATAATATCCAATAGTCCCTTAGAATACTCCATGACACTCAAGCATTTGTATCAAATTCTTGTTGGAGAGCTACTTCCTTGGAGTAGCCATCCTTCCTTGAAGACATGGAGAAGATTCAAAGAGCAATGTGCAACAACAAAGGTAATTTCATGTCTTTCATTTTTTATAGAAAAAATTTCATTGAGCTTAGTGAATGGTTACATTAATCCTACTTAAAGAATAATGAAGTTATTCATAAGCTCACAATTAAAAATGATCAACTTCTTGAAAAGTTGCAAGACACTTGTTTTTCCTCCTATGTTTCATATTTTGAAGGATTCTCATGACATGGTGGATCATGAAAAATTTGTAAATTTGAATGTACTTGATGTGTTTGAATATGAACTTGAAGAGATCCAAACACTTGATGTGGTGGAAGAGGAACTTGAATTGTCTCTTGATGAAGGGTATGCAATTTTTAAAGAAGAGCATGATTCCTCTACATTAGAACCAATCTATGACAAAGGTTTCACACTCTTGAAGGATATGAATGATACTACCCATATCGATCCTTAACATAATGAAACTTATGCATTTTTTGATAATTTGGGTGATTTAGTTCATTCTCCTACATCCTACAATTCCATGTTTTGCAGCATTAGTCTCAATGAAGTATGGGTGAAAGGGTTCTTTTTTATGGTGCCACATGAGGAGTATGAAACTCCTATATTTAATTTTTATGATGAAATGGTTGGAGAACACTCTTATTCACATTTTCAGCAGAATCCGTTGTTACTTTATGATGATGCACATCTACATGGATGCACCTATGATATGCATTTGAGTCACTTGAAGACTCATGCTTTTTCTTGCTCAACACTTGGTTCATTTGATGTTGGAGGAACTTCATCTAACACTTGGGTGAAGAGGTATATGATTGAGGAACATTATTATTGGA
Source organism: Pseudotsuga menziesii (assembly GCA_001517045.1). Taxonomy (NCBI): domain Eukaryota; kingdom Viridiplantae; phylum Streptophyta; class Pinopsida; order Pinales; family Pinaceae; genus Pseudotsuga; species Pseudotsuga menziesii. The sequence goes on from LPNX010782617.1 coordinate 74,495, forward strand.
AGAAACATCATGTATTATTTCATGATTATATACATATTCATGGGTGTATTTATGAGACTTCTTTGGGCCACTTGAAGTCTTCATGTTTTATTTTCTCCTTATTTGGTTCATATTTTGGTGGAGGTTCTTCATTAACTTCTTGGATGAAAGAAAAAATGGCCAATTATTATTTTTATGCATATTACATTCTTTGGGATCAGAATTATAGGACATGGGATCCTCACCTATGTCATTGGAGCAGATTTGATTGGTCACTTGAAGCATGTATGTACTTGGAAAATGGTAGTCTACTCACTGGGAGGTATAAGCACTTTCATGATTTCTTGGTGAGGTGCCTCCTTGATGTAAATTATTATTATGTTGTTATATACTTTTATGATATATATTATGAAATCATGGTGTTTTGAAGAATGCATACAAGAAAATGGAATCCATAAATTCTCTTTCCAAATGGTATGGGTTGGAGAACACTCTTAATTGTTGGAGTGCAATGCAAGCAATGGGACCCCAAGATAGTTTTTAGTCCCATTGATTCCAAATTATTCAGGAAACAAGCTCTATGGGAGATGGAATACACAATTAATAAGGTGATTTTAATTAGAGTAGTGAAGTAGAAAGCATTGTGGTTTCTCTCTAAAATATTCATGGAATCTCAAAGACTCAAAGTGGGCAGCTCAGTGGCAACTTCAAAAAATCATACAAAAAATAGGTTCTTCAACAACCATGTTTGAAATTACATGAGGAAAATAAATAATAGGAAGGGAGGATTTGTAATTTCCAAAAATTTTCATTGGGTTACAATGGCCAAATCACATTTTCCATATTCATGAAAGTTGTCAAATGGATGCTAAAAGTCAAATAATTTCCAAGGAGGAAAATCATTAGTTTCCTAGGTTGGGGGTGGAAGCATTGATATTTGGAATAAGGGGGATAATAAATGATGTTTATAAATTAGAAGGGCATAAATATTTAATAATGTATATTATTAAATAAATACAAGAGAAAATTGAAATGGCTATGGAGAATGGAGACACATGGAGACTATGGGGCCCACTCAAGCTAGAATTCCTATGTTAAATGGTATCCTCCTCTTGTAATTTTGAATGTATGGGAAGACTAATGTTTTGGGATGGATTATGAGGTTAATATAATTTTCAATATAATTCATAGGTATAATTTGGGATTAATTTTAACTTACATCGGAGAGGAAGAGCCAAATGGGAGTTTCATTGACACTTGGCTAGATTCCCCTTACATTTATGACATCTATGACACCAATGATGGATATTCTATGACAGTTATGAAAAAATTCAGATATGAAGGCTGAAATAATAACATAATAACATTTAATTAGTGAATAGAGCATCTTAGAGGTATAATTTGGGATTTGGATAAGGCCAAGAGGCTCCTACTCAAATTTGGGAGAAGAGGAAAGGTGAAGAGAGAGGCCACATGGCATAGCATGAGCAGCCACACCAATTCGACTTGGATTTGGTTTATGGATAGATTTTAAACCTTATAATACCAATAATTTTTATCAAATATAGAGATAATCCATGAGAAGAATCTTTTGCTCATTTTTGAAATTGTCATTTGTGAATTGTGAGAGCTAGTGGATGACTAGTTTTCTTCCTTAAGCCAATTCAGAGGGTGAGAGATTCCCATCCTAGTTGTTGTTTGGAAAGGCCACTCAGGTATTTCATGAATATTTAATGGAGTCTTATTTTCAGGTGCAAGCTACAGGAATTTCATGGACATTTCAATATCATCTTGTTCTTCCATTAATCTTAGGTTTTCTCACCGTATTTCAGCTCTATGGAGTGAGGCGCACTTGGTGAGATATTCATATCTTTGAGGGAGACTATATTGCTCCATTATTTTGTATTATGATGTAAATTATTTTTTATTTAAGTTCAGAAATATCTCAGGTCTAAATTCCAATATATCTCATGTATTATATTCCAATATTGAAGAAATAGTACCATTTCTCCAATACCTTGTTGTAAACTCTTGCAATCTTGATGGAATTGAATATATGTGTGAAAAATTTATGATTTATGAATGAATGAACTGTAATTAAACTATATTATGGGTTTCATGGTCTGTAATGGATAATTTGTGGCCATTGGGTCGAATTTTATATCATTTGGGGAAAACTACATCTCATTTCCCCAAGGGTCCAAAACTAGTTTTTTATATCTGATTGAAGGATGTCATAACAGCCATGGGATTTCAATTGGTTATGCATATGAGTCTCTGATGATGTATTATATTCATTCCCTAATTCAATTTTATAATTTGAGTGAGTTTATGTACATTTGGGAAGCCATTCCGGAAATTACCCGGGAGGGATTTGAGCCCCAAAATTGCTAGTAAATTCATCTATCTTATTTTGAATTTGATATAGAATTCCATAAATGATTGGAGGAACATAATACATCTATGAAAATAAGAATTAAGTTATTATATCATTCATACACATTCTCTAAATATTTGGGAGAAATTGGGCTGATTTGGAGACCAAGACACTAAAACTAGTCAAGAGCCAAAATTGTGAAAAAATGGAAAATTGGGCATTTTAATAAAATTTCCAAAAAAGGGACATTAAATTTCCCTTAGATACCCCGTCTAAGTTGAAATTATCCATCCTTATTCCAGGTATATTCATGACTTATGGGGACCAATTCTAGCAACTATTGATGTCCATTGGGGCTAAAATATGGCAGGTCTTGAAAGGAAGATAGAGGTGTGCAGTTCTGGTCTATAATATGGTTAGATCAACCATTATCTAAAGGAGTGTATAGATTCTGTATAGCACCTGACCTTGGAGGTTGTAGATTTTCTTGATTCTACTTGTAGTTGATTTGTTCAATAATTTGTATAATTGGTCGAAGTCTGCTCTTCGGTATTGAATGCAAAAGTATTGGAATTCAATTTCCTGTACTTCATGGAATGTCAGTGATAACCGATGAAAGAGTTAGAAAATCAGCTGCTTTATTTTTTGGGCCTTTATTGTACTTGATTACTTACTGGATTTAATACAAGTAGGTAACGTTGGGAGGGTTAACTTTCTTGCCCTTTTATTTTGAAAATGTTGTAATGCGGCTTGGGCTCAATATGCACAATTCTCTTTTTACAGAGAAGCTAACGACTCAAATTAAACAATTCAACAATCAAATGTCCTTTTACAGAGCAGCTAAAGCCTCATATTAAATAATTCAATGCCCAACTAAATTTGTTTTACGTGGACTTAATTTGAACTTTTATGATGGCTATGTTCTATTTTTTTAAATGAAGAGCTGCAATTGTGAGAAATGTAATGGCAAGTAAAATTCATGGATCATAAACATACTCCTAAGGAAAATATCATTTTTGAAGCATTTATAAATACGATTTTCCTAGTTTTTTACAATAATAAAGGATGCATTGATGAGTTAAACTTATTATATGTTTTCTTGATATCTGATGCATGCCTGTTCACATGTTATTTATTAGTGTTAGGAAAGTTTTTAGTTATAGTTTATATCCACTAAAAATGGAAATTCATGGTATGAGCTGTGTATTTTTAATAGGAGGAATGCAAAGATGAGGACATTTCAGTTACTCCAGAATTTGGTCTTTATGGAAGGAATACTTTCTTGTTTCCTCAGCTAACCTTTTCAGTAGACAGGGCCAGGTTTGAGATACTCAAGAAGAACTTGTGTTTTGATGAGGGTCATACTTTTCAGTGGAGCTTATCTCACATAGAATACTTAAAGATATTCTGGCTTTCCCAAGTGAGTAAAATTATGGTCATTTTGTTGTCTTTAGGTACCAATTATTGGCATCTTCATATCTTCTACTTCTATGTGTTCATTGATATGAAGTTCCTCAGCAAAATAAGTATATGTTTGAAATTTGAATGCCTCAACTTAGAATGGGATTTTATTTTTCTAATATTTAATTCTACTTTAAATAGCTTCCCAATTTACAGACTTACATTCCATCAGCCTCTCAGACAAGCAAGCCAGTTGCTTGTTGTAATACTCCGTGTCAATTACGAAATATAAGTCACCGGGGCAAGTGATATACGGTTTTCCATCTGTCTGCTTTTCTCATTTTTTCTTGCTAAGTATTTTTGAGGATAGATAGCATAGGATATTATCAATATTCCTGCATTGCATATACTATGTCATTCTGCAAATGAACGTTTCAGCAGGACATCTAATGAATCTTTTTAACTTGTCTTTTGACAAGGGTCATACTTTTCAGTGGAGCTTATCTGACATAGAATACCTAAATATTTTTTGGATTTCCCAAGTGAGTAAAATTATGGTCATTTTGTTGTCTTTAGGTACCAATTATTGGAATCTTCATATCTTGTGCTTATGTGTGTTCATTGATATGAAATTCCTCATTAAAATAAGTATATGTTTGAAATTTGAATGCCTCGACTTGGAATGGTATTTTATTTTGCTAATATTTAATTCTGCTTTAAATAGCTTACCAATTTACAGACTTACGGTCCATCTCTCTCTCATACAAGAAATCCATTTTCTTGTTCTAATACTTTGTGTCAATTACAAAATATAAGTCACTGGGGCACTTGATATAAGGTTTTCCATCTGTCTGTTTTGCTCATTTTGTCTTGATAAGTATTTTTTTAGGATATATAGCATAGGATATTGTCAATATTCCTGCACATATACTATATGTCATTTTGCAAATGAACGTTTCACCAGGACATCTTATGAATGTTTTTATACTCACTCTGGTGCATCCTGGCCACTATCCCTGTTTTGCAACATATAGGATCTGAGTGGCTTATTATATCAACCATTTCCCCCATTCAATTTTGATCAGTGTTCTCTTGTCTTGAAAGGAAAAAAATGTAAAATTATGTGTTTCTTGATGGTGAAAACTAGCATTTAATCAAGTTCTAACTTTTCTATAAACATATGGAAAGGAATTGGGTAATTGTTTCTAAGGAATAATTCAGAGCAAAAAATTTAGGTCTTACATACAGTATTGAAAAGATAACTATATATATATATTCCCTATTTACAAACATCAATTCTATTAGCACTGTCATCACTGGAATCAGAAGGAAGTGGGAAAATATATGTAGCCAAAGATGAGAAATTTCTTGCTAAAGATGATGATGAGATAAGTATTCGTGCTACAGCTGCAGACTTGCTTCAGAAAAATAATGCACATATGTAAGATTCTCAATCACATATTTATGTATTGGATCAATTTGCAAGTCAATTCAATTGGATTTTGTTAAATTTATCCTTTTCGATATGTACTGTTTGTAGAAGATATTCAATGTTTCCAACATCTCTTCTTTTGATGTAGAATGGTCAAACAATCCAATATAAAGGAGAAAGAAAGAAATGAACAAAATACTGAGATGGAACAAAAATGGTTGTAGTGGGAACTGAAAAGGGAGAAGGTTCAACAGGTTAGTTGGAATGTTATGGAAGAATGCAAGTTTTAAAATCCAGGGTTTGGATTTTTTACTAACATTTTTTATTACCTTTGTAGGAAAAGGAACAAGCTCATGCTCAGAAGGAAGCGATCATTCAAGTAAGATTCCAAGGCTACATCACTTTCTTTGATTTCTCATTGAAACACATTTGCATGATTTATTAATCTAGTTGTTGTTGCAATTGTGAAAGTGAGAAGTTTAAAATATCAACTTTCTTTGTTAGATTATTACAACAATGAGGAAATGTTATCCTATATTGAGTTTATTGTGTTTTTTATTTAGTCCATTTCATCAAGTTATTTATCAAAATTTTCCATCGTCTATTTCTTGTAGTATATGTGGAATATACTTGTCTTAACGTTACAGTTAAAATTTCAAATTCAAGCAGGAAACCTCTTTTTCCAATTTAAGATTTATATCATTCCAATAGGGAAACACTTATACTCCATGTTCCATAATGGCACCATATACATTTGCTAACATCTTTAGTTTCCCTGAACCAGGAGAAGGAAAAGAAACGACAGCAAGAGGAGGCAGAAAAAGAATGGAGGCGGCGTGAAAAGGAAGAAGATGAGATACAAAAGCAACTTGTAATATAAACATAGGCCACACTGATGGAACGATTTCTTAAAAAAGGCACACCTAACACTCAAATAGTGCCCACTGTATTGAATGAAATAGTTTATAATTCTTTGCAGGAAAATGAACAGATTTGTAGTGGTGTTATGTTGTCAATGGATAAAATATTACTAAAAGCAGTAGAGACAGAGATAGGGGATCTTCTAAGGTTGATGTTCTATCTTTTTATAAATGTCTAAATGTGGCATGAATATGTCGTTTTCTTTCTAGATTCTAAGTACTTTGATTTGAATCGATTTGATTGTGCAATGTACTTAGGTCACACCTGGTATCTTGGCACCATCTTAATTGGTGCACTTCTACACAAAGACATCTAAGTTGGGGCATTTGGTGTAAACCCAAATTTGCATTGTTCAATGAACTTCGGTTGGAGGGGGCATCTACTGAAGTTGTAGAACTACCAAAATTGCAATCCTCTACCTACAAAAAACAGACGTATTATGAGTTTAAAGATCATGAGTTCATGTCAAAGCGACTTCTAAATGACTAGGAAGAAGTTTTGAGTGACGATTTTCCTTGCAATAATGGGAATATCACTATACATAGAGAAAATAGGCTTCACAATAAGAGAAGAAATATTTTTCAATTTGATCACAGCCATAGACCTCCTTATTATGGAACCTTTTCAAATAAAAGGTGAATATACTTTGCATAATTTTAAGTTTATTAATTATCAAAGAAACAGGTTGTGTTTCAATTTTGATAGCCCATGATGAGGAACATCTGAAACACCTTAAAGCTCATGGATTCTTAATATTGCAGTAGACAAGAGGGAAAGTTTTGTTTATGACTCTTTGTTTTTGATGCAGTGATGGCATTGGGAATCGAAATACTATCAGGAAGGACTCTTCTTTGGACTATGAGAATGATAGTGATGAAGAATGGGAATACGTACTCATCACTAAATCTCTTTGGTAAGAATATTTGTAGTATTTTTATTAACTTTATTACTTTGTTAAAAATTTCAGGAACCTCCTTGGGAAATCCTTTCTGATTGTGACAAGGATGATGAGGAAGAAAAGAATGAGGTTGACACAGATAAGTTTAAATTTGAGGAATATGATGATAGTGATGTGCTTTTGTACCTGATGGATATATTTTTGAAGATGAGGTAAATTCTACAGAAAAAAATTTTGTTTGATGGGGTTCTTTATTATTGAGTACATAAAAATCCCTTGTTGTTATTTTAGTGTTTCTTGTTTCAATGCCCAAGTTTTAATTGGGATAATTGAAGGTTCATCCCCTCGTTTTAGTGTTTCTTGTTGCAATGTCCTAGTTTTATTGGGGGTAATTGAGGTTTCATTCCCTTGTATTGTTGCTTGAATTTACCTCAAAAGCAGGGTTATTATAGAAGTATATAAGTTGAAAGCAATCATTTAATTACTTAGGGCATGTATATAGTTGAAGATATTTATTGGCCCTGATGACTATTAGTAATCTGTCGAACTGCGCATCTAATGGAGTTATAGGGAGGGATCCTGATGGAGTAGTTGTCGCAAGTCTTATTAGAAAATACCATGGGAAAGCTACAATAATTTTTGTACTGAAAGAGGCCAAGGATCTGAAACACTCTACAGACAGATTGAAGGTATGATTGATGTTAATTATCCTTATTGCTCCATCTATACATAACCTAAAATTATTTTTGTGATTTGATCCAATCCAATGTTTAAAATGCTAACTTCCTTATAAGTCTAACATAGCTGCAATAGATGTTGCAGACTATGGGAGGTAGTGACCTTGAAATCAGTACTGGTTGTTAATTTCAAGTGGCTTTAAAATTTCTTCATGGTGCTACATTATTGGAGCCTTTCAATTCTAACAATGAAAAGCATGGAGAAATAACTCAGGCTATGAAGGTGTATACATATACTTCCAGGGTCTATGAGTAAGTCTCATAAGCTCTGAGAGTTTGAGTTGAAATTTTTATCAATTTTTTTCATTAGCCAATCTGGATGTGAGCAGACTGTATTAGCTTTACTTTTGGAAATTTTTGATGCAATTTTAAAATATAGTCATGCTGATTCAAATATTGATAGGTTAGCTTCTCTATTACCTTTACAGGTTTTGTGCCTTAACATATGAGAGAAACAATGAAATGGGAACTGCTGCCCTGGCATATAAATGCATCGGGTAGTGCACATGAGGGTTGTGCTGTCTAAAACTTCATGTTTAGACAACAACGTTCAAGTTTGAGAGAAGAAGAAACAAGCATGAGATATATGATAGAAATGTTGTTCAAAATACTTTGAAGGCCATCAAGAAGATTGAGGAAGCTCGTGTTAGCAGGGAGGCTAAATCATGGGAGAACAGGTTTGTCTCATTCTCTTCAACTTTCCTTATAAAAGAGTCAAGGGATAATAACTTAAAATTAGATAACTGGTTATCTTCTAATTGTTGTTGCTTATAGAACTTGTGTGTCCAAATACAGTAGAACCAGCATACACCATTTGTCTGTTCTCAAATCTTACCTTCGTTGTGGTGATTTTTTTTCCTGTCTTTATTATTTTTCCTATGGTGCACTTCTGGAGTGCCCTTAGTTCTGATAATTCTTTGTATTAGTCTAGTTGTGGCTATATCTAAGGCAAGTTGGATAGAGATAAAATTACAAACATGGTTGAATGTTTCACACTAATTTTCATATAAAATGTGTCAACAATAATGTTGGGTATTCTTTTATTATTTCATTCAACTCTCTTTGAAATATGTGTTGAATTTCTTTTGCTTGCTTATTTTGGTAGCCTTCAGACTTCTATAAAAATATGTTTCATTTTCTAGAATTGGCGGATATGGTAGCTTATGCTTTGCAACACTTTGTCTGAAATATTTCGCTTTCATGTATTTTTATATTGTGATTGATAGATTGTTTTATGAATGGCAAGGTTTGCTTACCTTATTTGACTTTAGTTTGCTTGATTTCATATAATGATATTTTTCTCATATATTTAGGCACGCCAAAAGAAATTCCGTAAATTGGTTGAATTAATTGGTATCACATCGATCATAGAGGCATTTTGTTCTCTCTAATAATATGAATGGATATGCCAGATAGGGAAAATTGTACATAGCTCTCAGAAATTAGTTTATCATAAATACTAGTTACTAGTAAGTTGTAATAGTAATAATTATGTAGTTTGTGGATTGCTATCTATCATAAATTTGTTTGAATATAATCATTGTCAAGCAATAACCACTTCTAAAATGGTTCTAACTCAATGGCAGAGCGCCTACCTAATTATAGGAAGGAGGTTGGTGGTTTGATTTCTCCGTGCCCTATCATAAATTTGTGACTACAAAAACAACTAAATTCGCATATATACGACTATTAGTAGCTAATTTCCCATATCTTAGTCATTAATATGTTATCATCTAGTATTTTATTTAGTTGTATATTTGGTCATTAATTGTTGCAATCAGTGACTAAATCTGTGACCAGGGATAATTTTAGGGGCGAATTTTAGCCCAGTGGGCTATTTTTCCATGTTTTTATTCCAAAAAAGATTCGCCATTTTGCATTTTTTGAAGCCCTTTTTCGCCCAATTTTGATGGGGTAAATTTTTTTCACCCTAAAAATCACCAAATTATTATATAAACGATATAAAATCCTCGGAAATTAAAATATTTTTTGAAAAATATTGCCAATCATTTTATAGTTGGCGTTTTAAGAATTGGTAATATTCGCCAACATTTATACACTTTTNTGTGACTAAATCAATGACTAAATCCGTGACTAAATCAATGACTATCAATGAATAAATCATTGACTATCACTAACTAAATCAATGACTAAATCAAAGACTAAATCATTTACTATCAATGAGTAAATAATTGTTTATCAATGACTAATAAGACAAGCTATTAATGACTAAGTGAAATACGACTAGCTATAACATAGTGGAAATTAGCTACTATTAGGTACCGACTCAAAAATAGTCGTTTATAGCCTCATTTTAGTAATTTTTTTAGTCAATAATTTCTCATTTTGTACTAGTGAGATTTGGGGTTTTTGAGACATATGGTTACAGGTTTACCAGAGTTCACCTCAGAGCAGAGTGATATTTGTAGGGAGTGTGCTTTCAAAAAGTACATCAAGACTGATTTTCCTACCAGTGATAGCAGGTCACGGGGGATTCTTGACTTGATACATTCATATTCTTGTGGACTGATGCCATCTATTTCATTGAGAGAATATGAGTCTTATGTGACATTCATTGATGATCATTCTAGGAAGAACTAGATATACTTCTTTAAGAGAAAGAAATATGAGGAAGTCTTGCAGAGGTTCCAAGAGTTAAAAGCTCTTATGGAGAACCAGAGAGGGAGGAAGATACTGGTTCTCATATCAGATAATGGGGGTCAGTATAACTTTAAGGAGTTTGATGGATATTGTAGACATGAGAGTATCAAGAGGTAGTTGACGGCTCCTTACACTCCAAATTAGAATGGAGTGGTGGAAAGGAAGAACATGTCTATTTTTGGAGCAGCCAGAACTATGTTACATGACCAGTCTCTTCCTTTCTTCCTTTGGGATGAGGCATGCAACACAACTGTATAAATTTAGAATAGGAGTCTCCATTGTGACATGTGGAATATGACACCTGAGGAGTGTTTCATAGGAAAGAATATTGAGGTCAGCCATTTTCTCATATTTGGTAGTTTGATTTACTCTCATGTCCCTTCTAAGAAGAGGTCAAAGTTGGATCCCACTGCAAAGAAGGACATCTTTGTGGGATATCATGAGACTTCGAAGGCCTTTAGAATTTACCTTCCTTCTTAGAGGAAAATTTTTGTGAGGAGGGATGTGAAGTTTGAGGAGGAGAGAGCCTTCAGGAAGTCTAGAGAGTTGGAGCAAGGAGAGAATTAGGTTCTTGTACCTCAGGAAGTTACACAGGTACCGTTAGTGCAGCAATAAGGTTCACCAGTTTTTGGAGTTACTGGACCACATATTGCAGGCACGGGTTCACGAGTTTCTATGGTTCAGCCAGTAGGGTCTTTGGGGACAGGTTTTGGGTATCATATCATAGGTTCATCGTATAGAGGATCAGGATCACATATTTCACTAGTTGTTGGTACACCAGCTGCTAGTTCATAGGTTATTGGGGCTTCTACCTTTGGTAGTTCATCAGAGGAGGACAGATCAGTGTGGGAGAAACCTTCATGGAAGAAGAAGCCTAAGTGGCTTCAAGAGACCTTGAAGGAAGCTCAAGAGTTTGGGACACCAGAGAGCCATTGAGGGATATTAAAATGCTAGACATATTGGGCATGGAATTAGTTGCTAGTTTACGCAATTTACAGCCTTCCACTTTTGAGGAGGCCTCCCAGCATCATGTTTGGTGAGACTCCATGATGGATGAGTACCATTCCATCATGAAGAACGATGTATGGGATATAGTTCCGAGACCTAATGGGAATTCAATGGTGACTTCTCAGTTGATTTACAAGCTAAAGCATGTTGTGGATGGTAGTGTGGAGAAGTACAAAGCCAGGTTTGTAGTGCAATAGTTTTCATAGATTGAGGGAGTGGATTATGATGAGACCTTTGCACTAGTTTCTTCGTATACTTTGATCAAAGCATTGGTTTCCATTGCAGCAGAAATTGGTTGGAAGATCCATCAGATGGATTTGAAGATCGCATTTCTCAATGGAATCATTTAGGTGGATATTTATGTTGAGAATCCTTAGGGATTTGAGATTCATGAGAGAGAGTCTCATGCTTATAGGCTGAAGAAAGCATTGTATGGGTTGAAGCAAGCTCCTAGAGCTTGGTACTCCAGGATCGATTCTTACTTGCACTAGATGGGGTTTTAGAAGAGTGAGGTAGATCTAAATCTCTATTTCATCATGGTTGGAGATGATCCACTCATTCTTCGGTTATATGTTGATGACTTATTTATCACACAAGGAGAGAGACCCATTGCAGCTTCCAAGACAGATCTTGCTTCAGAGTACAAGATGACAGATATTGGGATGACGCACTATTTTTTGGGATTGGAGGTTTGGTAGGATCCTAAACATATTTTCCTGGGAGAGGGAAAGTATGATGTTGATATTCTAAGGAGATTTAGGATGGAGGATTGTAGGATGATGTCAATACCAATAGTCACCAACTAGAAGAAGCTTCACGCTTCTGAGGGATATTTGGTGGATCCTAAATTATACCGCCAACTCATTAGTTCTTTGATGAATCTAGTCAACTCTTGGTAAGATTTGTGTTTTGCGATGAACAATCTTAGTTAGTTCATGGTTGAGCCTAGGAGAGTGCACTGGATAGTTGCAAAACATGTATTGCAATACCTAGCAGGGAAAATGGATTATGGTCTGGACTACAGGAGGTTAGACGGGATCAGGTTAATTGGATTCATATATTTAGATTGGGCAGGCAGTGTAGAACGCTGAAAGAGAACTTTCAAATGTTGTTTCAGTTTGGGCTCGAAAGTAGTGTTGTGGATTAGTTGGAAGCATAAATCTATTGCTTTGAGTTTTGCAAAGGCTAAGTATATGGCATCCAGTTAGGCTAGTTGTGAGGTATTGTGTCTTTGCAAGTTACTGGTGAATTTACTTGGTCAGGAGCTAAGTCCTACAGTGTTCTACTGTGACAATCAGATTTGCATCTAGCTCTCTAAGAATCCAGTATTTCATGACCGATCAAAGCATGTTGAGATCAGGTATCATTTTATTTGATATTTTGTTTAGAGAGGAGCAGTGACTTTACAATACATTTCTACTGATGATCAGGTTGTAGATATTTTGACAAAATATTTAGGGAGGGCAAGTTTTTCTTCTTTAGAGACAAGTTGGGAGTGGTGCAGAACACCTTCCTCGGTAATAGGGAGTGTTGATTTTTGTACCTAAGAAATTCTTCCCATAGGTGACTTTATCCTTAGTCACATAGAAGGGGAAAATAAAGTGACGCTTGCATTAAATGACTTGAGATGAGCATTTAATATGACTTTAGATATTAAAGTCCCTTTTTGATAAATTTAAGTGGGTGAGTGAATTTAATATTTATGAGAATTAAATGTGAGAATTTAATCTCATCCACCGATATAATCTAATATCAACCATTGGATTACATGAACCCTAGGGTTCTCACCAAAAAGGAAAGGAAAGGCCATTTCACTCACTTTTGTAGATTGAAGTGAGGAGAAGAGAGCTGAGAGAGAAAGTTTCACTTTTCTAAGAAAGAAGAAGATTTATTGCTGCACCCAAATTGAGGAAGAGAATGCAACAGGATGAGGGCATGATTTTTGAGACAAGGGACATGGCACGATTTTTGAGGAGCTTCATTTATTATAGGAAGTCTGTACAGTACAAATCTATATAGGGGCACATTTTCTGAGAAAGGCACATGCAAAAATTGGGCACGTTTTCCCAGGAAAAAAATGGGCGCATAAACCGAGGCAAATATTGGCATGGTTTTTGAGGAATTTATTGTAGGTTGTATAGCAAGCTGTCATACAATCCATACAAAAACACATTTTTTGAGGAACCTGCTATAGGAAAAATCAAATTTGCTTATTTTTTACTGTTTGCATAGAAATGAGAAGGAAACATTTCACTGGTTGAGATAAGTTGGTCTAAAAATTATTTTCTTAGTTATTGCTGTAAAAAATTTCTTGAGAAATAAAATACTCTCTCTGACTGGTTTTCCCCTTGTGGGTTTTTCCAGGGCTATTGGCCAAAAATTTATGAGTACTGTGCATTGTCTGTAAGTGCATTTATTTATTTTCTGTCATGAAAACTTGAGTTACAACAATGTTTATTTAAGTCTGAAAATTTATGTTATTTACAACCTTATGAATTTTCTGGGTTGGGAATTAAACTGAGTTATTTTCAATATTTAAACTAAAGGCTGAAAATAAGTAAAAAATTACACTAAAATCCATGGGAAACAAACATGGCTTTGTACTTTTCCACACTGCCATTTGTAGCATGATTTATCTTGTAAAGCCATCTAGAATTTATGATTAACTTCCTCTCAAGTCTGGGAACAATATCCCAAACATCATTCTTCATAATAGAATGATATTCCTCTATCACAGCATATTTCCACTCTTGTTTCTCTGCATCCTCTTCATATGATGAAACCTCTGAGTCATTGATGCTTCTCATCAATGAAACATATCTTGAATGCCTATCAGGATTCTTGCGCTCTCTCGAAGTGTGCATATGTGCTCCATTCTCCTGATCATATCTCAATATATATCCACACCATGCTGACCTCCTCTTTACATGAGGTTCATCAACCAGTTCAAGTGGTTCATCAGTGATCGGTAGCTCTACATGCTCTACTGGATTCTCCCTCTAAACATCAGAAGGGGATGAATCATCATCATGATATTCTAATATAGGAGCCTCAGCATTCTCTATCTTTGGATCACACTTGATCTCTTTTAACGACTTGAATTATGCCTCATGGAAAGTCACATCTAGACTAACCTCAACATGTATCTCACCAAGTACATAAATTATGAATGCATTATAGGTCTCACTATAGCCAACAAAAGTTCCCTTCTTTCCAGAAGGTTGCATCTTCGCTCTATTTTCTTTTGGAATGTGAATATACACAGGACATAAAAGGATAAGCAAATGTGAAATGTATGTTTTATGACTAGTGAACACCTCTTCAGGTGTTTTCTCATCAAGAACTACATGCAGAATTTTGTTCTGTATGTACATTGTTGTACTAGTAGCTTCTTCCCACAAATAAGTAGATAGATCTTGATCACGTAATATGGATTTTTCATCCTCATGAACAATTATGTTTTTTCTCTCTGCAACCCCATTCTGTTGTGGGTTGTAATGAACTATTAACTGTCTACATATCTGTGCATCACTACAAAACTCATTAAAAGCATTTGATTCAAATTATCCACCATTATCAGACCTTAGGGAAAGGATACTCCTACTTGCGTGATTTTCAATTAAGGATTTATACACTTGGAATGTATTGAAGGTTTCACTTTTGGCTTTAATGAAGTAAATCTAGGCCCGACGAGAGACGTAACATCCCTCAAAATTCACAAAAAAGTAAATAAAATTATTTATCATATGTAACTTCTATAACTTCCTAGGAAATAAATTGCAAGATACATTATACTTCAATTACTCCCTTTGTTGTGATGATAATGGATTTATTATAGTCTGCAAGATTCATGCGCCTGTGTTTAGTGTTTATTATTAGCATGCTTCTTTTATGACCTTTTTTCAATATTATTTCATACATTCTGTTTGATACTATTTTGTGACAATAACTGTTTTTAAAGACTTTGTTGGTCCCAATGTCATAAAATTGTTTGTCGTTCCTTCAGTTTTGTTCTACTCATGAGCTGTTAAAGGAAAAGGTCATAGTCTTACTTAGCCTTTAAAACTAATGCATGAACAATTGTTTTTCCCTTTGTGTAGGTGGATGAGATCATCCTTAAATTTTTCCAAGGAACAAATCCTATGCTACAAGGCAACAATGCAATATAAGAAAAGGTGGTCTACCTAGGTTTTGGAAAACAACCTAAACCTTAACCAAGTTTTTGATATTCATACTATATACTATACGTATCTTATCCTTAACATGTGAAGTCCTAACCAATTCATATACCATATTCCTAACTATATCATATTCCTTGAAATATATAAACCTTGGATAATCCTAAGTGTAGGACATATCACAAGAAATACGATAACTCTTAACTATACCATAAGTTATAAATTCCATAGTGGGGACACTATGCATTAGTATTTGGTATTTAGTTATGATGTGACAGTTGGCATAAACATTGGAATAAAATCAGTGATAGCATTATGAAAAGGATGTGATGTAACTTTGTTCACATGCAGGACATGTGGTCACATTAAAAACTCCAGTTAGTGGCAAATAGATAGAGTGAAAAAACATAGGGGTTTAATGTGTCTTGAAGGACACGTCTACCCTTTTGATAAGGTTCTATTGGGTGTCAGTTGTTCTCTCATTTTTTCACTAGGGATCTGGGTGCTCGACTTCATCACTCTCCTATCCATGAACAGAGATGGAGGAGCCAAGAATCTTGGCCGCCAACACCATTTGAACCTGCCTAAGAATGTTCAGATCACTGGTGAAGTTTTTAAAACCAATTCTGGTGATGTTTGGGTGACTCTGGCTACACTTGAGAACAGCGAGAGAGGTGAATGCCTCCTCCACAATTCCACTATTCCTTTTCTCTCTTTGTACATGGTTTAAAAACTATTGTTTAAATCCTGATATGATTTGTGTGCAGGAGATAACCAGAACAATTATGTGCGATGAGGGTTTTGGTTGGATACTGGTTTTGACTTATGGCCTTACCTCTCATGGCTCTGTGGAAACAAATTGGTGTCTTATTGTGTGTTTAACCCCATATATTTGGGGCATCATCTCTATGCATGTTCATTGATGTGAAAGGGATAAAAAAATTTATGGTAATATTATAAACTCGAAAGATATTTTCGTCGTCTATGGAGTCACATCAACTATGCCACTTTTATACACAAATGTTGCAATGTATATCTATTTCAATTCTATTACTTGTTTTGATATTGTAATGGTTTTTAGTTATCTTTTTAAGAACCTGTAAGGGATTTACATAATTCCATGTTTTTCTTCAACAATATTATAACCTTGTTCATTTAATTATCAATGCAACTTTGTACACTATGGTAATAGATGCATTCTATTTGATTATTATTCTTGTTTATAGTTTGTGATTGTCTGTAAAATGACGACGTTGTGAGGCCCTTACTGTTGTGATTTATTTGGGAAAAAGGAGGTCATAAGGACATTATCAGTGATATCTATTGTTATTTGAATCAAACGTTGGTTCATAGTTTGCAAGGAAACCACGAGGGTTTTACACCTAACTTGATTTTACAGGTTTTGGAAAACATTGTAATGTGGCCGTGAGGCCTTTGTTTTGTTTTATAGTTATGCAAAAGGTTTAAATAAAATAAGAAGTTTTTTGATCCTCTGTCCACAGATATCACTATTTGTATTCATACAAAAAAGGGTTTTACATTACCCATATTTTGGTTACATCAGTAGCTTTGTTTTGATGTTGTAACATGTGGCCATAGAGATTCTAAAACAATGCTACAATTTCTATTTAAAATACTCTATTTTGATTATTGGTTAGGGTTAATACTTAGTTTAAGTTTGCAGGACTACTTGCGATGTATAACGCAGTGGTAGAATTAGTTCTTACAGTTTTTGTTGTTCTTTTCTTATAAGTTCCTAAGCGGCCATTAGTCCTTTATAAAACTATAAATTAATATGGTCACGAGGCCTTTATCCTATCAACTAAATTTACTGGTTTCATAGTGGATAATACTTATATTTGAAGAAAAGAGAAAATAAGCCCTCGGGTTGTTTGTAATTTCTTCTGTAAGTAATTAGATTGCATATGACAATACCAATTTGTATTGTAGCCTGTAACTAGCACTACAACTTGTCGATTATCTCGATTTCATATTTAGCTTTAAAGTTTACAATAGCCTCACCATGTAACCTTTATTCTAGAAAATAACCCTTACCTGAAATCGATCTAACTCAGTCATTACTTAAATTTTAAATTTTTTTATCCTAGGAATGTATTACAGAGTTCAATGAATTGGAGACTACATGTATTATTTTTATATTCTATCTCAATAACATTGTTGAATCTGACAGTGGCTAGGATTTAGACAAGGAGGCATAAACATTTTTATAGCATGGATAAAAAATCATAACTATACTATTCCCGGATCTTATGCCTAAACCTCATGTTCTTAATTATAATATAGTTTCGATGTTTTTATGTTATTTTTTATAAGGCTTATGATCTATGCATTGTGTGTATAATTTCAATATGTATTTTTAAATATGAAAGTATTGGTTATGAAATAAGAGGGATATGTACAGTAGATTATGAAACTCTCTAAGTACTTATCCCTATTAAGGTTATTCCCTAAATACTTTATCCATTATAATGATTATGTCATAGTTTCTTAGCATTCTCTGAATAACGGTGTTGTTTTATTTTAAGACCTAGATTAACAACATTATTATGGATAGTAGCAATAAGATAAGTTGAGATAATCTAATAGAAAACATGTACTCCAAATACAATATAGAAGTTAAAACATCCATTGCATGAAGTTCTTAACAGCATAATCATAATAGTAAATTTAACTTTTAACTTTGAATAAATCAAACTGTTTTTCCAAACAGCTTTCAAAAATAAAATTCATAACACATCCAATTTTCCTAATTTCAGCTACTGAGCATCCTTTCAAATAAAAGTACAGACTTAGAATTAAATAATAGTTAGAACCTAGATAATATGCAGAAGGAGACAAACACCCAAAGGAGACTATTCCACCCAACATTCCCCTGAAGCAGCCAAGATTACTTGCTTAGGACCCCGACCCTGTTCACTAAAACACTAGGATGATGATCTATGAATATATCCCACACAACAAACTTGCTCCAACTTAGATATTAGTGGAATACTTAGCTCAACAATTTCGCTTTAGCTATCCCCTCATCAAATTCTTTGTGTGCCTAACTTTTCAGTTTGCAGAAGTCATAAGGTTCATTCACTTAGAAAAATGAATGACTAATGAGCCTCCTACTCAATTTGATGGTATTTATATGATTACCTAGGTATTTGGGTTAGTTTTTCAATTTAAATGAGCCACCATCTCAATTCCCCCTCTTAGGGAGCATGACCACAATTTTAGGGATTATGCTTCCTGCAACAACTAGAAAGTTAAATGCTAGTGATGCGACTTGTCAACCATCTTTCTATAGCTTCTCATTCCTCCTAGTGGGTCAAGGGAAACAAATGTAATAGTATTTCTTAGATAGGTGTCTCTTCTTTTTAATTATTAAAATAAATAATTCTTCAATTACAGTCATCCTTGACCACTTGGTCATAAAAATTTACAATAAATTTAACATATTGATTTTTCTAAAATGAATAATAAATATTTATTTTTCAGTTCTAGGTATGTTACAAAGACCCCCCTTAAGCTCAAAATCATCCTCGATGTAGCTTAAGTTATTCTGAGTCTTCCTGGAAGAGAGCCGTATATTCCACCTGCATATCGCTCTCCAATTCCCAGGTTACTTCAACTGGACTGAGGTGTTGTCATTGCAGCTTACCTATCCAATGGTGCAATTCTGGAGAAAAATTTCCCTCTTGTCGAAAATACAGTCTGGTTCCACCGAAAATATCCTTCTGGTTCTACCTAAATTACATTCCAGTCAATCACATGAGTAACATTGTGTACATACTTTTTCAAAGTAGAAATGTGAAATACATTATGTATTATAATATTAGGTGGCAAAGCTAACTGATATGCCACTAGCCCCACTCTTGCCACTATTTCGAATGGTCTATAATACCTTGGTGCTAATTTAGCACAACTCGCTAGTTTAAAATAGCTCTTTCTAGGTTTTACCTTACCAAAAACATGCTCACCCACTTGGAATTATTTCAGAGTCCTTTTAAGGTCAGAATGACTCTTTTTTCTGTCTTGAGTAGTTTTCAAATTGATTTCTACCTGTTTCACTGTTAGTTCCAGTTATTTTAACAAGTCAGGTTCTAACATCAATCTGTCAACTGGATTACTCTATGTAATATGGGTGTTACATTTTCTACCATATAATATTTTAAAATGACTGAGCTTTAATGAAGCTTGATAATGGTTATTACATGCAAATTTACCTATTCTTGATGTAGTAGTGGTACTATTGTGACACTATTCTACATCATCTATATTGTTTGGTGTATTTGTGCTTTGGTCTCTTGTAATATTGGAGAAGACATTCTAGAGATAATAGAATACTACCTTCCCATGGATGTAACCCATTAGGGTGAACCCTGTATATCGGTGTTCTCTTGTCCTTTTCTTTTCCTGTTCTTATATTTTATGATATGTTGTTGGTTGCTTAGATAGGTTAACTAGTTTAGATTGACTCTACTATTCTAACAATTACACCTTTTTCATTAAAACTGTAATCTATATTTATATTTTCGGATACATTCTGAGTTACTTTTTCTTTTGAACTCTGGTATTTTGTGTCCATTTTTATTCCTTCTTCTATTTATCCTCGAATTCAGTTTTATAATTGCTAATGGCAGCTACAAAACTTGTTACTGCATTTCTGCTTAAGGAATTAGCCACTTTATTTTCTTTCCCTTTAATATGTTTTATTTAAAAATCGTACTCGCTAAGGAAAGCTAACCATCTATCTTGCCTTGCGTTTATATTTTGTTGATCAAACATATATTTTAGGATTATGTTATCACACATTAGCAAAAACATTTTACCTATTAGATGATGGCGCCACATTTTTAAAGCATGGATTATGGAAGCCAACTTTAGGTAATAAGTTGCGTAATTATTTTCATTTGTTTTTAACTTTCTTGATTCATATGCAATTACATGACCTTCTTGTTTTAGTACTCCACCAAAAAATTTGTTGCATGCATCAATGCATACAATGGAATCTTTGTCTATATCTATTATTTTTAGAATGGGTGTAGTGGTTAATAATTATTTTAATTTATTAAAAATTTCTTCGTATTTTTTATCCCAAACAAATTTCTTTCCCTTTTTCTATAATGATGTTATAGGATTTGCAATTTTCGAGAATCCTTCTATAAATTTTCTGTAACATGTTATTCCCATAAAGGATTGTACATCAGTTACATCTTTGGGAACATGCTAATCAATTATTTATTTTATTTTATTCGGGTCTACCGATATCCCTTCTTTGGATATTACATGCCCTAGATATTGTATCTTATCTTTATAAAATTCACATTTACTAAACTTAGCATATAGTTGACATTCTCTTAACACTTGTATTATTATCTACAAGTGTCCATCGTGTTCTTCCTTCATTTTCTAATAAATTAATATGTCATCTATAAAGACGACTACAAATTTGTCTAAGTGTTTACTTAGGGCATCGTTCATTAAGCACATGAAATTTGTTGGAGCATTAGTTATCCCAAAGGGAATAACCACAAAATCATAGTGCATGTATATAGTTCTAAAAGTAGTATTAAAGATATCCTCGTATTTAATTCTGACTTGATGATATCCAGATCTCATGGTTTTTTTTTTAAATATTGTCTCTCCATGTATTTGATCAAACAGATCATCGATGTGGGATAGAGGATACCTTTTTTTAATTGTCATTTTATTCAGTTGACAGTAGTCTATACATAGATGTAATGTCCCATCTTTCTTCTTAACGAAAATGACACATGTTCCCCAACAGGATACACTCGGTCTTACATAGTTTTTGTCTATTAATTCTTGCAATTGTAATTTTGATTTGTTAACTTCTAAAATGTTCATTTTATAATAACATTTTTAATTTGGTACAACTCCTCGTACTATTTCGATTGTAAAATCTTGATCTCTCTTTAGAGGTAGTCCTGGAATTTCTTCTACGAATACATCCGAGAAATCCTGTAGGATTGGAATGTCATCAAAATTTAACTTTTCTTCTTTATCCATTTGTTCATTATTTATTATGTATGCAACAAAAACTTTATTTCCTTTTCATATAGCCGTTTTTATCTGTAAGGATGATATTTGTCTAACATAGACCTTCCTAGGTATTCCTTTAACTGAAATCATTTATCCTTTATCATTTAAACAAGTAAATGTTTTATGAGAACAATTTAAAATCACTTGGTGCTTTTCCAGCCAATCCATACATATTAGGAAATCATAAGACCCTAATGGTTATAAATTTAACTTGACTTGAGTTTCAAACTGAATCATAAGAAAAATACATTTTTCAACATAATTGACCACTTTCCTTTTAGTTCCTGTAGCTAAATGGACCAGCCAGGATTTTTCAAACTTTTTAAAATATAAACTGAACTTTTCCACTATGCTAGGTGATACATAACTTACACTAGCACCTAGATCAATTAGGATGGAAACAGACTAGTTTGGTATCATACCTTGCACTTCCACCATGGAAGTCTGATGGTCCTCCTGTCACTTCTCCAAAGCTACATTTATTCTAGGAATTTCATTTTCCACATCTCCAACTATTTTCTCTTCCTTGATGGTATGCACATTGCTGAATTTCCCCTTTCTGTTCAGACAATACTTGGAATAATGTGGTCATTTACATTCCCAGAACTTCACAGGTTCCTTATGTTCATTATTTTTAACAAATTTATTAGGCATATCCCTGCCTTTTGGTGCTGTAGTATTCTATGGTACTTTATTTTTAAAATCTTCTCTCTGATAGTTATTCTTAGATAAATTATGAGATGTATTCCCAAAACTCTTATCTAACTTAAACCCTCTTCTTTTTTGGTCAAAGTGACTTGTCTCCTTATTCTTCAAGTTAGATAAAATTTCTTTCTTCTTACTATGTTCATAACAAAAACCAGCCTTTCTCATAGCTTCTTCAAGAGTCTTCGGGTTATCAAACCCAATCCTATCCTTGAAGCTAGTCGACAGACAACTTAAAAATCTTTGTATTTTAGGCTTTTCATCAATTTTAGAGGAAATTTCAACTCAAAATAGGCCCTTTAACTCTAATTCAAATTCCATGTCATCATGTGTTAGCCAATGAAATTGATTTAAATTTGAAATACCGCATAGTTCTTAAACACTTTTTTAATATAAATTTGGGGATATGTATCATAAAAAAAACTACTATTTTGTTTGTATTTTCGACATATCTCCTCATGTTTTTACTCAAATTTCGATAAGGAGAGATCGTTGGATGTAGAATTAAATTTCGAACCCAACTAATACGCACTCAACATACTTTTGACAGGCCCCACTACCCAAAAAACAAGAAATACTTGAAAAAACATGATGATGATGTCATCATCACATTTTTCAGGTAGCAGGGACCGTTAAAAGTATGTTGAGTGAGTACTCGTTGGATGCGGAATTTAATTCCCCATCCAACAAGCTCTCCCGATTGAAATTTGAGTCAAAACACGGGGATATATGTCGAAAATATAAACAAAAAAGTACTTTTTTTCTTTTCTTCCTCCAAAATTAATAAATATTATTTTATTATTTTAACTATTATTTTATTAATTTTTTTTAGGAGGCTCATTTTCAGTTGAAATTTCCTCTAATTTTAAGGTACATATCTTAACAGACTTATAAATTAGCTACTTAACTCTTTCATTGACATTGAACCTAATTTTAGTACATAGAATTCTTTAGCTCTTTCCTTGCAGTACTGTTCGAATAAAAACTTCATTTTAACATACTTTTTACAAACCCTCCAGGTTAAGTACTTCTCCTTAATATTTTTTACTCTATTTATGTCTTCCCACAAGATATCAACTTTTTCAGTTAAATCGTAAATAACCATTCGATATTTTAGTATGTCAGAATAGTTATAGATATGGAAATATTTCTTCATTCCTGACAACCAAGCCTTGACTTCTTCACATTTTTTCTAATTCTCTGTTAAACATGGGAGGATTTATTTTTTTAAGTTCCCCATAAATTTCTTCATAGGGTTTATACTTCCTTCTCCTAGGTTTACGGTCACTTTCACTATTGTCACTTGTGTATTTATACCTTCCCTTACATGAAATTGCATTAACCTCTGAAGAAGTTTCACTATCAGAATATTTTTCTTTCTTTCCTTTATGTTTGTAAGACGTTGTTTCAGAATCATTTCATAAACATTTCTTTTATCTTTTCCTTTGTTATGCATTTTTTCTAAAAACATCTGATTCATTTCTAGAATTCTTTTATTATCCATTTTTACATTTTTTAGTTCATCTTTTAACTCCTTAACTGTTTGTAGTAACTTTGAAGGTGGATTATTCAGTTGTACATAAATGTTGTCTGGATTATTGTGAAGAGACCCATTTTTAGTAGATGCTTCAACACCTTTCATTTTCCTGCAAAACATATTTTATATTTGTGTACATAAATAAATGTAAAATATGATCAATATATTTGTTTCTTATTTGCATGCAAGTGAGCCAATCAGTAATAGTGTTTCGAACCTTGCTCTGATACCACATGTAACATCCCTCAAAATTCATAGTAAAAAAAAATTATTTACCATATGTAACTTCTATAACTTCCTAGGAAATAATTCCAAGAGAAATTATACTTCAATTACTCCATTTGTTGTGATGATAACGGATTTATTATAATATGAAAGATTGATGTTCATATGTTTAGTGTTTATCATTAACATGCTTCTTTTTACGACCTTTTGTCGATAGAAAAGGTACAAAACCATAGGGTTTTAATGTGTCTTGATGGCCAAATCTTCCCTTTTAATGAGGTTCTGTTGGGTGTTAGTTGTTATCCCATTTTTTCACACTGCCTATGGATTCTCAACTTACCCACTCTCATGTCTGTGAAAAAAGATGGAGGAGCCAAGAACCAAGGCCCTCGACAGCATTTGAACCTGTCCAAGAATGTTTAGGTCGCTGGTGAAGTTTGTAAACTTGGTTTTGGTGACATTTGGGTGACTCTGGATAGAATTTCGAATGTTGAGAGAGGTGAATTCATATTCCACACTTCCACTATTGTTTTTATCTCTTTGTACATGGTTTACGAACTATTGTTTAACTCCCGGTATATTGTGTGTGGAGGAGATAACCAGAACGACTCTTTGCAACGGTGGTTTTCGTTGGATACTGGTTGAGAAGATTTTGCAGCTGATAAGACTTATGGTCTTACCTCTCATGGCTCTGTGGAAAAAAAATTGTTTCTGGTTGTTTGTTTAACCCCATAGATTTGGGGCATCATATTTGTGCCTGTTTGTCGATGTGAAAGTGATAAAATTTCCTTTGGTAATATTATGAACTCGAAAGAGATTTTCGTCATCTGTGGAGTCACAATCGAAGTATGCCACTTTTATACACAAATGTTGTAATGCATATCTATTTCATTTCTATTACTTATTTTGATATTTTAATGGTTTTTATGTAGATTTTTAAGAACCCATAAGGGCTTTACATAATGCCACATTTTTCTTCAACAATACTATAACCTCGCTTGTTTAATTGTCAATGCGATTGTGTACACTTTGGTAATAGATGCATTCTATTTGATTATTAGTCTTGTTTACAGTTTGTGATTGTTTGTAAAATGATGAGGTTCTGAGGAACTTACTTTCATGATTGATTTGGGAAAAAGGGGGTTGTAAGGCCATTGTTAGTGATATCTAATGGTATTTGAATCAAGAATTGGTTTATATTTTTGAAGGAAACCGCAAGGGTTTTACACCTAACTTGATTTTATAGGTTTTGGAAAACATTGTAATGTGGTTGTGAGGCCTTTATTTTGTTTTATAGTTATGCAAAATTTTTATATAAAATAAGAATTTCATCAAGCCTCTGTCCACAGATATCACTATTTGTATGCATACACAAAGGGTTTTTACATTACCCGTATTTTGGTTATAGCAGTAGCTTTATTTTGATGTCGTAGCATGCAACTATGGAGATTCTAAAACAATTCTACAATTTCTATTTAAAATACTATGTTTTGATTATTTGTTAGGGTTAAGACTAATTTTAAGTTTGCAGTACTACTTGCGATGTATAATGCAGTGGTATAATTAGTTCTTATAGTTTTCATTGTTGATTTGTTATAAGGCCTTAAGCGGGCGTGATTCATTTATAAGACTATAAATTATTATGGCCGTGAGTCCTTTATCTTGTCAACCGAATTTACTGGTTTCATAGTGGATAATACTGATATTTAAAGCAAAGAGAAAATAATCCCTAAGGTTGTTCAAGTAATTTCTTCTGTAAGTAGTTATACTGCAAATGGAAATACCAATTCGGCCTGTAGCATGTAACTAGTGCTATGACCTGTCGATTATCTCAATTTGGTATTTAGCTTTAAAGTTTACAATATCCTACCCATGTTTCCTTTACTATGGAAAATGACCCTTACTCGAAATCGATCTAACTCGGTTATTACTTAAATTTTAAATTTGTTTATCCTAGGATTTGATTACAGAGTTCAATGAATTGGAGACTATAGGTTTTCTTTTTATATTCAATATCAATAATATTTTTTAATCTTACAGTGGCTAGCATTTAGACGAGGAGGCATAAACTCTGTTATAACACGGAGAAAAAATCATAACTATACTATGTCTGGATCTTAATCCTAAACCTCGTGTTCTTAATTATAATATAGTTTCGATGTTTTAATGTTATTTTTTATAAGGCTTATGATCTATGCATTGTGTGTATAATTTCAATCGATATTTTTAAATATGAAAGTATTGGTTATTAAATAAGAGAGATATGTGCAGTATATTATGAAACTCTCTAATTATTTATCCCTATTAAGGTTATTTCGTAAATATTTTATCCATTATAATGATTCTGTCATAGTTTCTTAGCATTCTCTAAATAATGGTGTTGTTTTCTTTTAAGACCTAAGTAAACAACATTATTATGGATAGTAGAAGTAAGATAAATTGAGGTAATATAATAGAAATATTGTACTCCAAATACAAGAGAGAAGGAAAAACACCCATTACATGATGTTCTTAACAACATAATCAGAATAATAAATTTAACTCTTAACTTTGAATAAATCGAACAGTTTTTCCAAGTAGCTTTCAAAAATAGAATTCATAACATATCCAATTTTCTCAATTTCAGTTACTGGGCATCCTTCAAATAAAAGTATAGACTTAGAATTAAATAATAGTTAGAATTTGGATAATATGCAGAAGGGGACAAACACCCAAAGGAGACTATTCCACCCAACCTTCTCCTGAAGCATCCAAGATTGCTTGCTTAGGACCCTCGAGCTTGTTCACTGAACCACTAGGATGAAGATCTCTGAATATATCCCACACAACAAACTTGATGCAACTTAGCACTCAGTAGCAGACTTATCTCAGCAATTCCACTTTAGCTATCCCCTCATCAAATTCCTTGTGTGCCTAACTTTTTAGTTTGTAGCAGTCACAAGGTTCATTCACTTCGAAATTAGAATGAGTAGTGAGCCTCCTGCTCAATTTTATGGTATTTATAATATTTCCTAGGTATTTAGACCAGTTTTGGAATTAAATGAGCTACCATATCAGTTCCCCCTCTCAGGGAACATGACAACAATTTTAGGGAATATGCTCCCTGCAACAGCTAGAAAGTGAAATGCTAGTGCCTCCACTTGTCAACCAGCCTTCTATACCTGCTCATTCCTCCTATTGGGCCAGTGAATACTCATTTAAGAGTATCCCTTGGACATGTTTCTCTTATTTGTAATTATTAAAATAAATAATTCTTCAATTACAATCATCCTTGACCACTTGGTCATAAAACTTTACAATAAATTTAACATAATTTTTTTTTGAAATAAATAATAAATATTTATTTTTCAGTTCTGGGTATGTTATAGGAGAAATCATCAATGAATAAAACATAGTAGATATGCAAATTGAGGGATGGGGACGGCATGCGTCCACAAACATATGAGTGCACTAAATATAGGATGTCTTTATATCTAGTATGGATGCTAGGAAACTTATTTTTAACATTCTTTCCTAATCTAAAACCTATACCAAAAGTGTCATGTAAAGAATCAAAACTAGGCATACCTTTCACTATTCATTGCAAACCAGGGAATGCTCTGAAGTGGAGATGTCCAAGTATCCTATTCTAAAGCTTGCATGTGCTGATAGTATGATGTGTCATGGCTACAATGTACTTTCCTGGTATCTTGTAAAGTCCTCCTTCTCGAACTCCAATAACAATAGCAGTATCAGTGTTCTGGTTCTTTAGCCATAAGTATGCTTGATTCTCCATGAACATGAATTGAAAGCCTTTATGTTTTAGGACAGAAACAGGGAGTAGGTTCTTCTTCAATCCATGGATATAAAGAATGTCCTCCACATGTAGTGTTTCTCCTAAATTCAGCTTGAAGGATGTGTAATATAACTAAATACAAATGAACATGAATTGAGCAGAACTGATGTGAAATGGTTAACTAATTGCTTGACCATTAGTAAGGAGTTTAACTCAATGTCTTCATTTCTTCACAATGAGTCATCTTCAACCAATACTTTGCATAAATCAAAGATTAGTTTCCTTAATTAACTGAAACTTGTTTTCCATAACTTAGAATTAGCTGATTTCTTTGCAAATCGAGTTCACTGGAGGTCTAACATAGGCAATTTGAATATTTACTCTATCTATGTGTTCATCCCATTTATCATTAATTAATTCTACATGGTCCATGAGTGTTTAATTAATTAATCATATTTTTCATATCATACTTAGAAGAATTGTTTCCAACCTATGATCATATGTATTACCCCTGGTCATATAGTCATATGCTAAAGTAAATCACTCTAGGGGTAGCTAATCCCTAAAGGTGACTTATAATATTTAGTGACCATGACTAGTAATACATCACATAGTATAACCACTTTACACAGTAAAGTACACCACTTCACACCATGAGGATTTTGTAGGATTTGATATTACTCATTGTTGATGTATTTGTAACTTCAAAAGATATTTTGATGGATATCATCATTGTATGTTGTTGTGCTCCCATCAAATATGTGTTTTCCTCCCTTTAGGATGTCATTATTGGATATGGACCTTGATGTACAACCTTCATTGCAAGTCAAGGCAATAGTCCCTAGTGTAACATCATGTAATGTATTTTTGGAGTCTCTCTAGGAGAATTCAACATTGTTAGGGTAAGAGGTCAACCTGATTCATGTATTAGGCCAGCCACTTAAAAGGTATAAATAGGGAGGAACCCTCCCTCATTTAGACACACTTGCACTCACTTAGGTTCGCATGAGTAGAGGGAGAGAAAGACAAGGAGGATATACAGATAGATGCAAAAGACTTCTTATTACTAGGTTTTTTCATCTTATGATATAGTCTTTGTGACTGAACTATTATGAGGAAGTTTACAGGTTTTATCCTTTATGGTTTCCCTGGTGAAAATCGTTGTCTCTTGTGTATCTGTTCTATCTTATGTATCTTGGTGTACTTGTTATTATTCCATATAAATATACTATTCAAGTATATTATATTAGAAAAACTAACATGGTATCAGAGCTTCTCTAAAAGAATCCATTGTGTAGAAGAAGAAACTAGGGCTTCCTAGTTCAAGGTCTTCTCTTCATAGATCATCAAGAAAGGAGGGCTAGGCTAAGTTGTCTCAATAGGGAACATATTTTGGTGGGAGCGGTTTCATATTTGAACAAGTTTCATTTTGACCCTATCACTGGTGCCGAGAGAAACTAGGGCATCAGATTTTGGAGGCCTCCAACCTCAGTCTTCATAAAAGGACCTAGCTAAGCAAGTCACCTCAAGCAGGAGCATATTTCTGTCCAAACAAAACTTGCAAACTCCAATTTGGGAAAATTAGGGTTTATCTCACAAACTCTAGTTCATCCAACTCTGAAACAAGATAAGAAACATCAAGTCGGTAAGATTTGAATTTTTACTTTTACATTTGAGGTTCTCATTTGGAAAGATGACTCACCATACTCATCTTGAGAACAATCTCGGAGGGGTTGATGGCTTTTGAGCATGGAAGTACAGAATCTCCTTGATCCTTGGAAACAATGATTTGGATGAGTACATCAATGGAGAATTTCTAGAATGAGAGGAAGATTAGGATAAAGATACTCATAGGAAGAACTTGGTTAAATACTAACCTAGATCCAAGTCCTAGGCTCTATCAAGCGCCGAGAGGGATCCAATCTTCTCACGTGAAAACCTCTTCTCAGGTATTGCACTCAAGGAGGTTTGCATCTCGGGATATTGGATCCCTCTCAGCGCTTGCAGACTAATGATCCATGTAAAAGGGGATATACCAATGATGCCTCTTTACATGTTATACCCAATAAAACTCAAAAAAATATAGACCTAATAAAACTCAAAAAAAGATAATGATGCCTCTTTTTACATGTTAGACTTAATAAAACTCAAAAAAATATATCATTGAGATTACATGGGTATCTTACCTACAGAATGAATCTTGCTTTTAGTAAAAAATATGAAAACTAAGAAATTGAATTACCTTTCAAGTACATAAATTATATAAATTATATTCTTAAAAATATTCACAACTAACTCATTAATATTTTATTTTTTGTGTGAAGGTACCTAAATGATGGAATAGATATACAAAAAAATGCATCTAAAAGCTCCACAAACTTCATGTACTTATCCATTGGTTACATTGCTGTAAAGTTTTATTTTTATACTTACAAATATTTAAAAAAATCATCCCTAAATTTTCATAATTTTGATTGGTTAAAAAATTAGAGAAGTTTTGATGGGACTTCTTACTTATCTTAAATATATAAATTTTCTTTATTAAATTATTTAATTAATTAAAAAAAAAATACATTGATCTATCTATATGGAATTCATTATACATTAGTTAATAAATGTAATATAAAATACATTATGGAAACAAATATTTTAAAAATTTATATAAATATGAATCTATTAAGTAACATATGAAGATACATGTCGATAAAAATATTTTTAACGTAGTATCACTAATACCATATTATTTAGAAGTTTTGAACTTAAACAAAAACATTTATTACAAGCTGAAAACTCAATTATCATTCTGCTGATTGTTGATATAATAATTGTAGATATGTGGCGAGTGTTCTATTACGTAATCAGATGGAACACAAGCTGCTATCTTCCAATTGAGCATTTTAACCTTGAATTCGTCTCCATCGAAATTAATAATTTTCTCTGGAAGCCGGTTCATTAAAAGAAATAGTTAATGCAATTGAAGAATATAATCATCTCATCACTGAAACAAAACATTCTTTTTGGTAAATTTTTGAATGAGAGTAAGGACTGGTTTGTAAACTCACAATGTCAATGGTGCATGGTTTTCCTTAAAAAAAATTCATCCACTACATTCGTTTCAAGTTAGGAATTTGAAGCACAACAATTTGCATATTCATATATTATTAAAACCAATGAAAATAATACTGAATAAAAAAAACACACTCCAATCTATATTAACAGGTTTGACTGATCCAATAATCCTTTCAATTGTTGTCGAGCTTTTTTCGCTACCTTATTTAACTTACTTTTCTCTTTGTCTTCGTCGTCTTCCATCTCGAAATAACAAGTGGAACTGACATAAAACAAGTGGAACTGACATAAAACAAACTGTGGCGTTGCAAATTTTGGAATTAATTTCTTTGAAAAAAGATGATTCATGAAAAAATTATCTGATTAATTATAAAAAATGTTTCTTACAAGATCGTGTATTGGTAAATAATGGGGTGAAAAATATATAAAGGAGTACCTGTAGACTCGTTGACCTCATTTTATCCATATATAACAGTCTTTGGTTCTAGAAGGATACATCAAATAGATGGATAAAAACAAAATAAAAAATGTGATGCTTACCCGGCAAATGCATCAAAGTGCATTGCAATT
The DNA here is from genome assembly GCA_001517045.1 of Pseudotsuga menziesii. Lineage (NCBI taxonomy): Eukaryota > Viridiplantae > Streptophyta > Pinopsida > Pinales > Pinaceae > Pseudotsuga > Pseudotsuga menziesii. Next base: position 106,040 of record LPNX010782617.1, read on the forward strand.
GCTCAAAAACCCCATCATGAAATTATTTGCTAATGGAAGTTCTTGCTGAGAGAAGGAAGATGTTGTTGGATTTTGTAGTTGTTGCTGAGAAAATGAAGATGCTATTGGAGTTTGTATTTTTTACTTGGGAAGAATGTCAGTGAGATTTAATAATAGAAGTGACAGAAACAAGATATAATAGCTATCTGATTTTAATGGGATAAAAAAAATATTTACTTTCAATTAATGGTTGATAAAATCTACATCATAACTAAATAGAAGTAAATATTTATAGTCAACATTTACACGAGGAACGTTACATAAAGTTACAACATCTCCCTTATAATCGGAAATCATAAGTAGAAATAAGTAATTATTTATAGCCACCATTTACATGAGGAACGTTACGTAACGTTACAACATCTCCCTCATAATATTTAAAGTTGACATTTACATGAGGAATGTTACGTGCATGCAGAATGTTACATTACAAGATCTCCCCCATCCCCCATTGCAGATTAAATTAAGTATCACCTCATCCCCCATGTGTCATCATTCAAGACATTGAAGGAGGCATTTGATTCTTTGACAAAGATGTTTGAAGGAACGAACACCAACCATAATATGACATTGAGGAGCGATCTAAAGAATGTGAAGATACCGAACTCATAGACTATATAGTTCTATTTCACAAGGGTTTATCAAATCAAGGAACAACTTGAAGCAGTTGAAGAAAATGTAGGAGAAGGAGAGGTTGTGATGACTACCTTGAATGACCTCCCAATATCATGGGATTGATTCATTGAAGGAATTTGATCTCTTTCAGTCGAATCCTAGAAGAATGCACACAATAATAAGCTCATCTCATAATAGGAGAAGAGAAGATTGGATCAACTGAAGATCAAACTCTCACTCTTCACACTAGGGAGAAATTCAAGAAGAAGGAGAAGAAGGAGAAATGCCAACACAAAAAGTGTTACACCTCAAATTTTTCTCTATCCTGATTCCTTAGTCCCCTAAAGTGATTTGGACAAATAATATTTTGAGGATACTTTTCACCCAACTCCAGGATGTCTAATGCACCCTCTTTCTTGATATAGGGTGTCAAGCTAGCTTGACGTGTCTTTCCTTATAACAATGTGCACCGGTGACACTTGTTTCCTCAAGACAAATAGCGTTGGTGAAACTTTCCCATATACAAGGAGTGTCACCACTGTTAAAAAGGTAAAAATATAATAATTCAAGAACCTTCTAGACAAAATTCCTCGTGGAGGCTTATCCCAATTGCTTGGAGTAGGTGGAATTCGTACCCCTAGCCTCTAGGGATCATTCCTCACCTTCCTCCGAAAAGATATCAACCCTTTTTGGCCCTCTTTGGACTATATATACAAGATTCCCTTCATGTATAGGAGGATGTAAGAGAACCAAGAGAGCACCTTTATGGTGCTATAATTACTGCTGGTATAGTAGGCAAAGAGTGTGGTTGTGAGTGAGAATTGTAGAGTTTGTAGAGTGTGTGTGAAAGTGATGTCAAAGGAATTGTAAGAAAAAAGCTTTGATGTCAAAGCTTTGGTTTCATTTTTCTTCTCTTATATTTTTAATACAAACATGTTCCAATTTACCATGAATGATTTGTGTTAATATTGATTGTTCATTACGTTTTTCCTTGATCATTAGTATAGATCATTGAATTGTCTTATTTCTTTCACTATTGTATCTTGTTCTTCATATTCTTTTGCAGGTACAACTAATCACAAGAGAATTACAATGAAAGGATCACCTTTATCATTAAGGTAATAAATATTTCCATTCAAGTAGTTTCACAATCTAGGAAAAGGGTGCATCGTCGTGACTTTTTATTCTAGATTTGCTCCATGTAGACTAGGAAAGCAATCTTTGTCCACATTGATTGATAATTCTCGATAACAAAAATGGTGACTCCACTGGGGATAACTAATCAGATATATGAGTTTTGATTTTGCTTTTGATTACAAGCTTACAATTTTTTTCTCTCACTCATTCAAGGATATAAGGTGAGAAACCCAGTTTATTTCAACCCCATTTTACTTCTTTGGTTTGTGTCTATACTTACCAAAATTCCAGTTGGGTTTACAATTGATTATTCTAAAGGTTATTTGTTTCTTTTGGATTTCTAGATCCACTGACACACCTGGGTTTATTTGACAGAGTGCCAAAATGTCCATAACTCCTTTTCCCTACTGCCAAGGAGCGCCACTGATGACTTCTTCCAAGAATCAAGAAGTGACGCCGAAGTTATTCATAAGGAAGTAGAAAGTGTCGGCTAACAGATGACACCCTGGTCCCACCTTACAAAGTGCACCAAGGTAGGTATTCTCTAACTCTAGGGTTTTTCTTTTGAATTTTTTTTGTTTTTTTTGTTTTTTCAATCTACTTTTCTACTCATTGATAGGCCTGGTAGTGCATGTTTAGCTTGAATGTACTTTTTATGTTCAGATCTTGAAAATTTATCCTAGTGAAATATATAAAATTGAATGGTTTTGTGCATAAATTTGGTCTTGGGTTTATGGTTTGTATGATTGATCTCTTAAAATATCTTTCTAGATATGTAGAGAGGAAAAATAGTGTGGTTTATTGCACTTTTGTAGTGTGATTGTTTGCATTCCTTTGTCTGAAATTACATAAAAAAACAAAAGAAAAAGTTTGATTTCTTGATTTTGAATTAATTGGGTGATTAGAAGTGTTTTCTTTTTTAAGTTTGAATAAGAAAAACATAGACATTTAGGCATTAAACAACCTTTTCCTTTTTATATTAGATATCTTTTAAGAATTAGTATTAGAGGTTTCACTTGTGTTAAAGTATTTGAATTTTGAGGAACAAGTTGTTTGAATCGCATGGTGTTTTCATCACTCATTTGAAAGGAAGAATATCTCCCTTTCTCCAGTTAGGATTCATATAAAATTGAATTGCATTGCATTTAGATGATTTAATCTTGCAATTACTTCACATTCCACAAAAATTCACTAACTATCAAGATAAAATAGAATGGTAGGTTAGGTTAAAATTCTTAGTAAATTGAGTGATAGGTTAGAATATGTGTTGCAACACCTATAAACATAGGAGATGTCATTCTTTTCCTACACTGCATCCCAGGGATTGCATGGTTCTTCCACATACCCATTGGTCTATGGAACAACTTTTCATGTACCCTCAAGGTATATTGAAAAGTTCTTCACATAGTTGATAGTATATTGGAAGGCCCCTTTTGAATGGTTGTGTAATAGACAATACTAACAAGGATTTGAGATCCCCACATACATTGTGTATATCAGGAGACTAAGAACCGATACAAACTAAGAAAATCCTTTTGGTTTTCTTATTGAAGCAATACACAGAGAATAACACTCGAGGAGCCAATACCCATGTGTCGTCTAGGTAGACAGGTATTTATGCAAGGGCTTGGTCCCAATCCTCCTTGTCAAGTTTTACTATTCAACAATGCAATATATTGTGAGTTATGACAACTTGATACTCCTTGTGAGGTTCTGGCTTTTTCAACCCCTCTTATCACTAAATTTTTCTTATGACCTTAGCTTGCGTAAAATTGTTTGTGTGTGATATTTTTTACTATAAAACCTTTAGAGTAACAGTGTTTAGCCACCATTCTAGTTGAACCACCTATGAGGAGATGACGTTGATTGCAGGGTTTACCACCTTAATTTCCTCCTACCATGGAAGAAATACGAGGGGTAACCATGGGCTAAGCTATCACAATTGATCCTTCTGTGGAAGACATTTTGGTCATAAAATCAAGAGAAGAGTATTATTATTTGGAGAATTTTTCTACCTCTACCTCAATACTGGAATAATTACCTCCTTCACATGTGTCAACCTTTCATTTCCTTATGGAAAAAAAATTCTGGTGCACAAGATTGGGTGTTTTCCCAGCCTTTAGATGACCCCGTGATATCAAAATTCAGTCCAACTGCTCCATTTTGGAACACTTCCTTAGGACGAATAATTTATGAATAAAACAATAGTTCTTTATCTTATTCCACCCCCGTAACTAATCCATGATTATTATTATCGAATGATGAGTATTTTAGACTTATCCGTGAGATTGTGTCCAATCTACACAGGCAAGGGGAGGGGCTTAAGAAGGAGTATTATTTCCCCTTTTCCCATCCATTCAGAAAGAGCCACTCTCGAATACCATGCCCATGTTCAATATTAGTCTTCTACCACATATGGTGTACCGGTTCAAAGTGTAGTTTCTTACGATTCGGTCCAGTCTTCCATCACTACCCTATCGACTCAAATTTTCCCACCTATCCCTAGTTCTCATATGAACTATGTGGAAGGGTGAAAACCCATAGAAACTATGTGGAAGGGGTGAAACCCCTAGAACAATATGTCTTGACAACTATGAGAACCATTTTAAGTATCATATAGAGTGTTTATTTAGGGAATCCCATGGATGGAGTACCCTCCACGACTGCAAATGTGATTATTCCTTCCTTGTCACCAGGACAACCATCATGCATCCAAACGATGTCTAATAAACCTACATGGGGGTACCTTTACCCAAGAAATCAAAAGGAAATGGTTAACTAGAACTATCAAACCATTGCCTCAGGAAATGTTTTTATTAGAATACCTCATGGTGGAAACCCTAATACCTCATGGGGGAAACCCAATTGGTAAAATTTCCCTACATACAGAAGGGTATTTATTAATATGTATGTAGGCCCACCTGAAGGTTATCCATCTAGAGGCCCAGCTAGAGGTTCTCCATCCAGAGGCCCACCTAGAGATTCTCCATCCAGAGGTCCACCTACAGGTCCACTACCTAGAGTTCCACCCCTTAGAGGTTCACTCTCTGGAGGCCCAACTAAAGGTCCACCACCTTGAGGCCCCCAATCAGGAGGCCCACCACCCATAGGACCTTTAGGTGGATCATTTGGAAACCAGGCTAATATAGGAGGATCATCAACACCCATTTATCAATCCACTTATGGCCCTACTAGTACTCACATGCCTTACCAATATTACTAGTAACCGCAACCTAATCAACAATTGCCATATTTTTCTACACTTGATCTTCCATATTTTTCATGATTGATGAATAATACTATTCACCATGATCCTTCATGGCCAACAATTCCAATAAATTTACCTTCATATATACCCAAATTTGATGGAAAAGCTGGTGAGGACCTCAAAAACCACGTGGTGACATATAACTTGTCGTGTTTGTCCAACTCTCTAATGGATGATTCTATATGTTTGAGACTTTTTCAGAGGACCCTCAACAATTTTGCCACTAAGTGGTAGATAGAATTGAATGTTCGAGGGATTTTTTGATGTACATGGTGCGATAGTGACAAAAGTCAAAGAGCATTGTGCAAGGCGAAGAAGTCGACAAGTGGTCGACTTGGTTGTATTTTTGTACTTTTTGGTCCAAGTTAGTTAGAAAGTTAGTTAGATGTGTACCATTTTTTAAAGTCACAAGCCTATAAAAGGATTTATAAATGTAGTATTAAGAGATCATCTTGGATATTTGTTTTTCCATATTTTGTCATCTTTTTCATTATCTTTGTATCTGTTATTTCGGTCTAAGGCAATAGACTAGGAGATGTATTTTAAGAAGTATGTTGACATGAGAAAGTTAATAAGATTAGAATGTTGCTGGAAATTCCATGTGTTATGTTGCAATGTGATTTATGATTTGATGAATGTTAACTATGAATGATGCAATCTGAATGAATGATGTGTTGTGATCATAATATTTTAATTTTTTTCTTATGATGATAAGTCTTCGCATGATAGATGGAGTCCTGCATGTTAATCTATTTTCTACATAATGAAATGATGTGATGTTAGATATGATAATGATGGTAGATGAATGAAAAGATAAAACCTTGTTATGAATCTCTGTGTGACAGTGCAACTGAAAGGGATTAAGTAAACAGGTCCTCTTCCCCTCTATGGAAATGTGGTTATGATACCCCTCCCTCAAACATATTGGGTGAGATTTAGTTTGCTCCACAGGTGTTGTTGGACAGGGTAGAACCTGTCTGGGCTAGTGTTTAAGGAGATCGCGATGAAAAGGGTGTCAACACTGTGTGAACCCCTGTTGGCTATGTAATTTTTAAACTTGTGTAGAGAAGCAAAGAATACAAATTATTTTAAGCAAAATAGAGATCACAACACATCATTCACACATAAACACAAAGATTTACCATGGAAACCCTTAACCGGGAAAACTATAAAACCTTGGAGCCACACCTCCTATTTTCTCTTCATTACATTATGAAATCCTCACAATACAAAATATAGGTATTCCGCAACATCCAAATACCTTAAACCATTAACCCATATTAGAAAAAGCCTCCAATCCCTTAACCAGGATTAAGTTACATATTTTTAGACAAATTCTAAAATCAGTCACAAACAGCTATAAATAGCCATAAAATATATAAATAGCCAAAAAACTTTGCTCGTTGTGCTCGCATCAAAAACAGCCTACGACCTGTTTCCATCGAAGGTTCCTTTGGGATCATCAAGTTGCAGCATTGACATGCACATCTCCCCTCCATACGCACATGCAAAGAATATAACATATACCAAATAGAATGAAGTTTTCCAACAAATGGTTATGTTGTCGGGACCATAGTGCGAGAAAGAAGAGGACATGCTGTGGCACTCGACGAAACCGGTGATTCAAGGCTGGTTCGATCGGAAGGCTCGATTATTCGCAACAGAAGAAAACATGAGTTACAAACTAACAACATAAGACTGGTTGGGAATACATATTTATTCTGATACCCACAAATATTTATTTTCCAAGTTCCCAATTATATTGTATGAGCGGTTGGCACATCTAACCTACCAGAAAATAAATTTCCAAGGAGGTGAACCTACTTACCGGACCCCTGAGTTGATTTAAAAATTGAAAGAGGTAGACAACAAGGAATCAAGGGCTATAAAAGTGTGGCTCAGCAGTATTTTGGAAGGATATATCACTGAGTTTGATGTCAACATAGTCAAATATTATAGCGAATTAGAAAGGGAATCATTGCAAGGACCTATAGGTAGGCTTTTATTATCTTTGCAATTGTGAATTAAAATTCTTATATGTGAAAATGGTATACTAAAGATGAAATCCAATAAGTAGAGCTTTGGTGTGTGGAGGTTACATCTACTGTGGAGATGAGGGTTGGATGGAATGATATGGGGTAGATGGATGGAAGTTACAATGAAAATGTGAGGGAATTTGATGAAGAGTGTGGTCTTCTGCGAAGTGGGATGCGGTTCTGGAAAGATAAGATGCAAAATACTGAGGAGAGTCCTACTACAACAAGAACAAGAAACTACAACAGAAGATCAAAAGGGACTAAGAGAACCTACATCATCGAAGGAGACTTATAGGATACACCTAAACCCGAGGAAGGAATAACCAAATATACAACATACCTACACCTCCGTGGACAACGCCACATTCAGGAATAAACACCAAATCATCATAAGAAATCCTAATGTTCCATCACCAAAGTAACAGTAATGGACCAACAAGTACCAGAAGAAGGACAATAATGGCGGGAGACGATATAAAATTACTTTTATTCCATGGGAACGGGACTGAAGATCCTGAGAAATATTTGTTTCTCTGCGAAGTAGTATGGACTATGAAGCAAGTCCAAGATGAATACATTAATAAGGGACAACTTGCGAAAAAATTCTAAGGTCGCACATTAGAATGGTACATGAAGTTTGTGCAAGTATTGATAGGAAATCAACATAATACTCTAGCATAGATTAGGACTAGATTGATTGAGAATTGTGATAACCTAAATCTGAGTCATAGTACATTACTGAAGTGAAGGAAATCAAATAGTATCCAAATGAGTCATTCTGGGATTTCGATCAGTGATTTAAGATGATGATTGTGAACGTCATCTTGAGAATGAGAGATGTCCAACACAAGGAATGGTATGTTGTAGCATTGGTGCCACATATTCGCATGCCATTAATGAATCATAATATTGAAAAAAATAATATAGCTCTGGAAATTGTGATGAATCTGGAGGTTTCACTAGTGGGAGAAAATGGAGTGAGAATGAATTAGATCTAATCACAACTTGCAAATATGACAATTCAATTGCAAGATATCAAGAAGGGAAAAGACATTCGCAAAGAGGTGTGGTGTACTCAATGTTGCACAGAAGGACATCATAAATATCAATGCCTATACTTATGCGATTACCTATAGTCTGGTGCTACTAATCCACTGAGTCAAGGAGGTTTTCCATGGTGTCAGATCTATCAAACTCATAGACATCAACATAAGGAATTTGTATATCTCCAAAAGGTAGTATCGAAACCTGCAAATTTGTTCTTTAATTTTTGTCGATCAGTTGGTCATGAGGGGAAATATTGTCGAGCATATGACCTGCTACAAGAAGAGACAATGGATACATATTACATTAAGGGATAAGAGTATTGATCAGTGGAGAGTCCTCCACCACAGAATCCACCAAAGTTTGCACAAATGCAACCGTATTTTGCTTTGCAACAACCTCTGTTCAACCAGATGTAGTACGCTCCACAACAGGCACACTATACCTAGTCGTAGTATACTGAACCACAGTATGTTCAACCACAACCAAATCAGCCACAATAGAAGTAGTTTAATCAACTAGAGTTACAGCCACAAGGAGGATTCCGCAAAGTATTTCAAGGAGGATGAAATGGAGGTTTCATTCAAGGAGGAGGACGAGGTCATGTCCCTATGCAATGCTACAATTGTGGAGTATTTTTCCAAACGTTTAGTTGGAATGTACCTACTGCACTGCTACAGACCATACTTCCAAAGATTGTCCACAACTGTTCACAAAATGTCAAGGAAAGAATGTTCCACTACAACAAAACTAGAATAAGAATGCGAACCAGGCTGTGAACCAACCCAAGAATCAGAATCAAGGGCCAACTATAAGGAATATTTCAGTGAAACCTAGGATGCAACCTACATATGTTGTGATCATAACTCAAGGAGGCACAACAACAAAATATCATGGTCCAATCCAGCAAATTTGGTTGGCAGCTCAAAAGAAGGTACAGTTATATGTTGATGCTGAGAAGGAAAAATTCTTCGATACAAGAGACATCATAAAAATAGACACATGTAAGTTTCCTATCTATTAAATTCCATCTCCGTTCGATTCGAAACTGATAGCAGGATCATCAATGAAGATTAGAACACTGCAAAATTTCTTTGAAAGTTGTCTGTTGTTGACAAGAGACCCTAATGCGCTAGGCGAGATCGCAAGTCTATTATATCAAACAACGAAAGGATGGCACGATTACGCTATGAACTCCTTGCATAAGAATAAAATGCGATGAGAGATGCGAATGAATGTTCAAATTGATGATTATTAAGTGGAATTGGTCATTCTATCTCTAAGCTCAGATGTCAACATTTTGAAAAAGAAGACATGGAAAAATATCAGAAAACAACAATTGGTTTTGTCTCTGGTACAACTACGATTGGCCAATCAGGCTAGAGTGTCGCAAATTGGGAGAGTCCTACACTTACTAGTGGAAGTATAAGGGACGAATACTTATTTCTATTTTGATGTTATCAAAATTGTCGATGAAGGAAACTCATATTTTTCATTGCTAGGGATTGGATGGGCTAATGATAATTTGGCGGTGATAAAATTCAAGAAGCGAGTAATGACTTTCGAGAACCACGACATTCGAGTCATAGCCACATTGGATCTAGGAGAATGAAGGATACATGTTGAAAAAGTAAAGGAGGAGGTCATAGGGAGATGGGACCATGCATACAATATTTCAAAGGAGTACATCCATCCCACTGTGGATGGGGAATTGGGTTGGTGAAGTTCTAGCTCTGCATCATCAAATTATGATGATGCACTAGAAAATTGGTAGAATCAGCTACACAAAGTATCAATTTGAAATCTTGGATGAATATCCTAGTCACTACGAAGAGTCACAAAACAGGTTATTGAGTTACCCATGTATGAAGGAATACCCAATTTGACTGAGTTTATAGATGAATTTAAAGTGAAGGTGTCAGAACCTCAGTGACTATTGAATTTGGAGGAGGCACTAAAGTGCACTCTAGCATGATGGTGTGAGACACATAAGAAATCAATTGATGGTTGGTCACTATGTCGTAGATTAAAGAAAGTTTTATTTGGAGAAACATAACTCTATCAGGGAGAGAAGTATGATGGAAGGAATAATACCAATAATCATTTGGTTTCATGTCAGATCGAGTGGATATCGTGACCGAAGGACGAGTGGGTACATTCTTTTGTACACATGTTGAATGAGATTCCACGATAGTGGCATCTATCAGCAAAACTCATAAGGGATATATGACATGGAATTAATTTTCGGTCTATTTCAGCCACACTTTCATCTTTGCATATGCAGATCTAGTGATTCATAGTGTAGTTCAACACATCCGAGATGTCGACTTGGAAATAGTTCTAGTCACATTTCCTGTCGAAACGCATGAGATACCAGTCATGCAGTTGATGATGGAATGCTACAATGTGATAGGAGAACCTGATGATGGGGATGATCCAATTAATACTCATATCGTAGAATCCAAAGGAATTTGAGATATCGCAGCACCAAAGATGCCAACAGACAAAGTTCAGCAACCTTTGAATATTTAGAAGGTCAATATTGTGATAGAGGAGGACCAAAAGCTTTCCAATATAGGATATTATTGGGATGAATCTACTATGGTGAAGATTATTGATCTGCTACATGAGTTCCAGGATTTGTTTCCGACCAACTTCTACAAAATGAAAGGGATTCTAAGAGATTTGGGAGAAATGAAAATCCCTCTCAAGCAAGATGTGAATCCGATAAAGCAGCACTCGTATCGATTAAATCCCTAATACAAAGAATGAGTGAAGGATGAGCTCAATAAGATTCTAGATGCATGCATCATGAAATCAGTGGAATAATCAGAATGGATCAGTGTGATGTTTGTTCAGGATAAGAAGAGAGGCAAAATTTGGATCTGTGATGATCTCCAGAAGCTAAATGATCCATGTCTTCATGATACATTCCCTACACTATTTACTGACGGAGTACTGCAAGGTGTAGGTGTCCAAGAGGAATATTCATTCTTATATGGATTTTCAGGCTATTATCATATCAATATTGTGAAGCAATATCGGCATAAGATGACTTTTTGTAACTGAATGGGGATGATGTATGTCCACGGTGATGCCCTTTGGTATCAAGAACGCACCTGTGATATTCTCTAGGGTAATATTTGATACATTTAAGGACTTCATTCATAAACTCGTGGAAGTATACATGAATTATTGGAATGTCTATGGGATGTAGAAAGACCACATTGCAAACTTGCGACGGATTTTGGAGAGATGTCGACAACACCAGATCGCACTGAATCTACAGAAGTGTATATTTTACGCATCGTTTGGGATCTTGTTTAGGAATATCATCTGTAAGAAAGGAATGTTTGTAGATCTGACAAAGATCATGATAATTGTTAATTTTCCCCCACCAAATAATTTGAAAAAATTGAATGTGGCATTGGGACATATGGGGTATTACCTGAAGTTCATAAGAGGATATGCGACGATCACCACACCAATGGAGAAGTTGTTGAATAGATATGTGAAATTATAATGGAGTCACAAATGTTAAGTCTTGACACTCTCAAAAAGAAGATGGTCATAACACCAATATTGGTCTTTCAGGATTGGACAATGGAGTTTCATGTCGATGTCAATGCATCATTAGTCGTGTTAGGATTATTTTTGGCACAACCAGGTGAGGGAGAGATTGATCACCTAATTGCATTTGCAAGTAGGAAATTGTCAGCTGTAGAACAAAACTACACCATGATAGAGTGCAAAGGATTGGAAATGGTGTATGTGCTATAGAAATTCTATCATTATATGTTAGAAGGATACTTCAAGATGTTCACTGATCATTCTACATTGAAATACCTGGTCAACAAGCCTGTGTTAGGGGGAAAGATACGTCGATGGATGCTAATTTTACAAGATTTTGATTTTGATATCATCATGAAGTCGAGTTGATTAAATGTTGGACCTGATCATTTATCAAGGATCGAGACAGGTGAAGAACTAACCAACATCAAGGTTGGATTACCTGATGCACATGTAATTAAGGTTGGAATGGTCGATGATCATTATGATCAAATTATTCAATTCTTGTCGATGAGGAAAGCACTGGACTATTTCACCATGAGTCAAAAGAAGAAATTGGTCGTTTGAGTTGCATACTTTTAGCTGATTGCTGGACAACTCTATAATATAGGGCAAATGATATTCTGCATTGATATGTCATAGAGAATGAGCAGGAAATGATATCGGTTGAAGTGCATGACAGAGTTGTAGGAGGACACTATGGAGGTCATGCAACTGCCAAAAAGATACTCTGCGCTAGCCTCTAGTGGCCAACCTTGCAAAACAATGTTGTGGAATATGCAAAAATACATGATAATTGTCAAAGGACAGGGAAGCCACCCAAGGGGATGAGATGCCCTTAGTACCTCAAGTAACGATGCAACCATTTGATAAGTGGGCAGTGGATTTTATGGGATCCATCAATCCACTAGGAAAGAATATGGGTTTTTGATACATTATCATCGTGACAGACTATCTCACTAGATTGGTGGAAGAAACACCAGTGACAGATTGCACGGCTGCGACTGTAGAAAGGTTCCTATTCGACAATGTTGTCACTCGGTTTGGCTGTCCAAAGACATTGAAGAGTGACCAAGGGAGTCACTTCATCAATTGAACAATTAGCACAATAACAAAATAATTCAAGATTCAACACAAGAAGAGCACACTCTACCACCCTCAAGCAAATGGAATGGTAGAAGCATTCAACAAGGTTATGGAGCATATGTTAACAAAGGTATGTAAGGCAAGCTATGATGATTGGGATTTGAAAATTCCCATGATATTATGGGACTACATGATGATGTGCAAGTGGTTGATGGGAAAAAAACCATTCAAGCTCGTTTATGTTCAAGAAGTAGCGATGTCGATGGAGTACATTGTTCCCATATTACACATTGTAGTAGAGACAAGTATGAGTGATGAAGGAGCACTTGAAGAGAAACCAACACATTTGGTGTAGATGGAGGAAGATTGAGTCATCACTAGGTTCCACCAGCAAGTTGAAAAGGATAGATAGAAGGCATGGCATGATCAACATATTAAGGCAATGTACTCCCATTTAGGAAACATGGCACTACTCTATGATAGCAAGTTCACCAAGAATCCTGGTAAGTTGCAAATGCATTGGTTAGGTCCTTAAATGATTAATTGAATTACCAACGGAGATGCGATACAGTTACAATATCTATATGGAACATTACAGCCAAATTTAGTGAATTGAAGTCAGATAAATCCCTATCAAGATAGCCAGGTGTGGCACCATGGTTAACATGTTGCATAGAAAAAAAATGTGTAAGATATGAGGAAAAAGAGCGCATAACAGTAAGGGAGGTCACACGAGAAGGAAAGAGGTGAAAATTGCAACAAAAATGGAGCATGGTGACATCAAATAGGGTGCGATCAATCCAAATCGAGAAATAAATGAGGCAATTAAACTAGACGGGAGGCGATGAAAATGGATGTGACACACATTTATGCGGAATTAGACCGTTATACTTGGAATATGGGGGGAATATTTAGTCGATTGTTGGAGGATTATGCCATGATGTTTAGAATCATTCACACAAGCATCTTCAAGCTTATAATAATTGACAGGGGGTTATTTTCTTCCACCATTGTGATAGTTGAGTAGACCAAAGCGCAGAAAGAGTGAGTGAGAGGAAAAGTTACAATAATGGATTAAGTAATTTTGAGTGGTAGTGTTCATGACTCCCTGCCCATGATGATGCTGATTGAAGAGGAAATTGCAGATCTTCAGGGTGAACTATCTTGAGTTACTCACAAGAAGAGTTGTGCACATTTACCCAAGCCACCGTCATAGAAGAAAAGGACCATAGGAAGCATAGGACGGGCCTTCGACATGAGGAGGAGAAAATTCAATGACCAAGAAGGGGATGATGGTTAATGGCATCCCCAGATATATACCACCACACAAGGCCGACGATGTTTGGGTACACAGGGTACTCCCAAAAGATCGAACACCTTCAGAAACTGCTTCACACAAATAGATCACAGATCAACACACCGATGTTTGTCACGTAGTTAAAACCCTCAAGAGGGAAATAGTCCATGACCTCAGCCAAATAGCTACTTGGAGCAATTTGGACTAACAGATCTATTACATACTAATGCATACTAATGCATACTAAAGAAACACACTTTTACCTAACAGATATATTACACAAGCTGATCTTAATATCCTAACATCCTAAGTGTCTAAATAGCCTAACATCCCCCCTTAAGAACAACTTGGGATAGGATTGAAGGAATTACAAAAGTGACACTATTAGGAGAAGGAAGGAGGCATTAGAGCCTATCCCCCCTTAAGGACACATTCCTGAACTCCTAACATAGATCGAAGTTTAGAAAACTTTGCTTCTGTAAGAGACTTGGTGAATATGTCTGCAACTTGATCATCTGTACGGCAATAGAGAACTTTAATAACACTATCATGAACAATATTTATGATGAAGTGCATGTGTAGCTCAATGTGTTTGTTGCACTGATGTAGAACTGGATCTTTGGCAAGCTTGATGGAACTTTGATTGTTGCACTAAAGTGGAGTCGACTGCTGCTGCTCAAATCCAAACTTTGAAAGGGTCTGTCGAAGCCATAAATCTTCCTGTCTGGAATTAACTGCGGCTTGATATTCTGCTTCTGTTGAAGAAAGAGCAAGAGCTTTTTGTTTCTTACAAGCCCAAGTGATAGGTCCAGATCCTAGACTGAAAACATAACCTGCAGTTCACTTTCAATCATCAGGATCACTGGCCTAATTTGAATCAGTGAAACCAACCAACAAAGGTTCCCCCCCTGTACTATAATGAATCCCAAACTGAATTGTACCTCGAATACATCGAAGTATTCTTTTTGTTTCTTTCTAGTGACTTTCATGAGGAGTTTGCATATAACAGGCAACATGACCAATGACAAAGGAAAGGTCAGGATGGGAATGAGTCAAGTATAAAAGACTACCAACAAGCTGACAATACAAGGTGGCATCTACTTTAGGGGAAGTAGAAGTGGTAGAAAGTTTGACTCTATACTGGAAGGGAGAAGGGGCTGGTTTACAATCTCCCATGTGGAAGCGCTGAATAAGGTCACAAGCATACTTATACTCGGAAAGAAATATTCCTTCTTTGGTTTGCAAGACTTGGAGACCAAGAAAATAATACAAATGTCCTAAGTTTGACATTTCAAAATTTTGCTTAAGACTAGATTTCACATGGGTTATAAGGTTAGGGTCACTACCAGTAAGGATAAGATCATCAACATAAAGAACAAGTATGATGAGATGGTTTCATAATTTCTTGGTATAGACATTGGGGTCAGAATGGCATCTAGAAAAACCAGTGTCAAGGAGAAAGCTATCCATTTTGGAATACCAAGCTCTAGGAGCTTGCTTAAGGCCATATACAGATTTCTTAAGGAGACAAACAAGGATGGAGTTATTCTGAACATATCTAGGAGATTGTTCCATGTAAATTTCCTAATGTAAATCACCATGTAAGAAGGCATACTTGACATCCATTTGATGGACTTCCTAGTTATGTAAGGCTGCAAGGGAAAGAACAAGGTGGATGGAGTTCATTTTGGCTATAGGGAAAAAGGTTTCATTGTAGTCAATCCCTTCAACTTAGGAAAAACCTTTGGAAACTAACCTTGCCTTAAATATTTCAACACTTCCATCTAATGCATACTTAGTTCTGTAGACCCATTTACATCTGACAAGTTTTCTTCCTTTTGGAAGAGGAACAAGATCCCAAGTATCGTTCGCCATTAAAGAACGATATTCTTCATCCATAGCTGCATCCCAATCTGGATTTCCTAAAGCTTCTGCAAAAGTTTTTGGATCCTGATTCTCAGAAAATTGAGCCAAAAGAGAAGAGGCTCGCTGAAACTGAGAACAAGTTCGTCATTGATCTCTAGGATCACCAACAAGATCACCAGCTGCTTCACATGTTGAACGGACCCATCGAGGAAGTATTGGTGCTGGTGCAATTGGAGGAACATGAGCAGGCAGAGGTGGATTTTCATCCTCACTGTCATCATCAGAAAATGGATTTGAAAACCTATCAAGGAAGCTAGAAGAATAAGAAGAAGGCACAATCATTGAATCAGGCTCGCAGGCCAAATATGGCACACCCACCAAGTTAGGCTCGCAGGCCAAGAGATTTTCATCAAATTTAACATCTCTTCTAATTATTATATCATGAGAATGTGGTTGAAGAAGTCTATAACCTTTTACATCTTCAGAATATCCAACAAATATGCACTTTTCACTTTTAGGCTGCAATGCTTTCTGTTTTTCATCCAGAATGTGAGCCCATGCTTCACAACCAAACACACAAAAGTGACTTACATCTGGTTTAATTTTACTCCATGCTTCTTCCGGTGTTATACCCTGCAAAACTTTAGTGGGTGTGCGATTAACTATGTGATTTGCACAATTTATGGCCTCATCCTAATATTGAAGACTTAGTCCCTTAGATTAGATCATATAATTTGCCATTTCTTTTAAAGTGTGGTTCTTCCATTCAGCTACACCATTTTGTTGTGATGTATATGGAATAGTGTGTTGTTGTTGGATTCCTTATTCAGTGCAAAAAGTAGTGAACTTATTGTTAACATATTCTCCTCCATTGTCAGAACTTAACTTAATAATTTGATGACCAGATTGTTTTTCAACAAGGGCCTTGTAGGCCAAGAACATGTTAAATAATTCGCTCTTAAGTTTTAGGAAGTAAACCCAAGTGCATCTAGAGTAGTCATCAATGAAAGTTAAGAAATATTTGAAACCAGAAAAGGAAGTAGATGGAAAAGGGCCACACAAGTCACTATGCACAAGCTCCAAGGGAACCGAGGCGTGCCAAGAGGCACGTTTGTCAAAATTGTCCCGAAACACCATCCTTGCAAGATACCAGTGGAAGACTAGTCACCATATTGTCTTTACATAGTTGTTGCAATGAGCGATAATTTAAGTGACCAAATCGCTCATGCCAAAGTTTGCTCAAGTTATCACTGTGAGCAACAAAAACTAAAGGAAAAGGTGATGACCCAAAGTTATTAAATTTGTACAACCTGGTAATATCATCAATAGTTCCAGTAGCAAGGACATTTTGAGGATTTTTAAAATCCTTGATTACAACTTGGTGAGGTGTAAACATCACAGTTTTACCTTCACCTGAATGAGTGATTTGATAGACTGATAACAAATTGCAGGAAATTTTTGGAACACATAGTACATCACTGAAATGACCATTTTCTACTAGAACTATTCTAGATCCTACAACACTTAGAGATCTATCATCACCAACAAATATTTGTTTGGTGTTACATTCATGCATAGTAGAAAATATGGCTTGATCCTTAGCCATATGATAAGATGCTCCAGAATCAATGAGCCATTCATTTGAAGTAGAAGAAGAACATGGAGTATAAGAGTAACTAGAAGCACAAAGTGCATGTCCATGAGAGTTAGATTCTGAAGACGAATCTAGGCTAATGTGGTGCTTCTTCATTGCTGCTTCCAAGACTGCCATCTTCTTAAAACATTTAGATTCATCATGATTATGTTTCTCACAAAAATTGCAATGACGCTCAGTCTTCTTTCCTTTTTGCTTGGATCCTTTGGCATTTTTTAAAGGAGGAGTTGACTGAGAGGGTTTGGGACCCTTGTTGTTTGGCTTATTATTGCGAAAATTCTGTTTCTTGGGAGGCTTGGACTTTTCTTTCTGTTGGGACAATAAGGCTTTCCCAGATGTATCTGCATTGTTAATTATTCCAAGATGAATGAGCTTATATTTCTCTCTAATTAAGGAATCACAAAAGGATTCAAGGATTGGCTCTTGATAGCTAGCTACATTCAAGGATTCTTTCATGGAGTAGAATGTAGATACAAAAACAGAATATACAGGTCCAAGTTTTGAAAGAATATGATAAATACATTGTTTGTCTTCTTTCTTAATCTTGCATTCGGCACATAATAGTCTAAGAGTTTTATACTTAAATAAATAGTCTTGAATGCATGAAAAATCATTTGGATTCAAGGAAAGCAACTCATTCTCAAGTTGATGACCCCGAATTTCATTGTGTTTACCAAACACAAATTCCAACTTTTCCCAAGCTTTAACAAGTTCATCAATTCCAGATATGTGGAATCGCAAATCAGTAGATATTGACATCCCAGTCAATCCATGAGCTTCATCACATTGATTTACCCATTTAATTTTCTTATCATCATCAGTGGGTTCTATTTCTTTCCCTGAGATTATCCTGAAAAGTCCCCTACTTCACAGAACATCCTCCATATGAGATTTCCATGAGAAATAGTTAGAACTTGTAAGTATAATATCACAAGGGGCGGCCATACTATAAAATAATGTCTGAAAGAACAGAAACTAACTGCCTGGATGCAAAAAGCTCGAAAAAATATGTGGTTTTAAAAAAATGGCACTTAAAACTGATTCTGGATGATGAAGTTATGATTGATCAAAGAAAATGTTGAATATGTCCCCAATAGTGACGTGGTAGATATTAACTTGACCAACTAAAAAAAAGAACCCCCCTCTTCCCAAGATTAACTTTTGACAACCACTTTACAATAAAGTTGCTTTGAAGTGAATCACTTTTGTAGAATAAGTGAGGTTCACTTTTACAATAATGTACTTTTAAATAGTGCGGCAATAAATTAAAAGACTTAAGTGAATCACTTTTATTTTATTTTATTTATGTGAGATGCACTTTTACAATAAAATAACTTGAAAATAGAAATTGCATGCACTAAAAAGTAGCTTGATAAGACTTGAACTCAAGACTTATCAAGGTGTAAAGCAACTTTGGACCAAGTGAGCTAAGTTTAAAAGGTACATAAAAGTATGGAAAGAGGAAGGGGGATTTTTTTTTTTTTAATTACTCCTCTCTCATTTTCTGTGCTTGCTTTTTTTTCCTGCAAATGACAAAAAAAAATGAAAAACAAAAACAAAAAAACTTTTTCCACACAATGGGGTTAGATCTTGGTTAGCTTACCCAGAAAGCCTACGTTTTCAAATTTTCTCGTTGTTTTTTATTTGTCGTGATCACACAAGGTGCATGGCAAAGAGCATACGTAGTCGAGAATATAAGAAAACAAACTTTCCCTTACTGTTTCTGATTCGTCGTGATCATGCAAGGTGTACGGAAAATAGCATACGCAGTCAAGGAAAACAATAGTCCGAGACTAAAACATAAAAGGTCTAATAATAAACTGATAAAATATGAGAGATTTAAAAACAAACAAATCCACCACTGTAACATTATACCTTCAGATTTTCTGAAATTGGTGTTTCTGGAGCAAACAGAAATGGTTTTCGGTGAAACGAAAACTATTTCTCAATAAAAACGATGCTCCGGACACAATGGAACAGCTCCCATAGGCCAAAAATGCATACAAAATCTAGAAACAAAAACCCTTTCAAATTTTTGGCAACACCAGTTCCAGATCTTGATCAAAACTGAAAGCGGCTCTTCATAAAAGCTCTGATACCATGTTGAGGTACACAGGGTACTCCCAAAAGACCGAAAACCTTCAGAAACTGCTTCACAAAAATAGATCACAGATCAACACATTGATGTTTGTCATGTGGTTAAAACCCCTGAGAGGGAAACAGTCCACGGCCCCAGCCAATTAGCTACTTGGAGCAATTTATTATGCAAAAGAAAGAAATCTACATGGGCTTCTCATAATCGATCAACTAGACAAGGACCCTCTATTCTCTTTAAATAGAGATCATAGACCAATTTGGTGTTAAGCCACGGATCAATGGTAGGTATGATCTAAGAGAAGTTGAACCGTCAGATCACTCTATGTCTAGAACATATCGTGACCATCGGATTATAATATTTACAAATGCATACTAATGCATACTAAAGAAACACACTTTTACCTAATAGATATTACACAAGTTGATCTTAACTAACTCCTAAGTGTCTAAATATCCTAACAGACGAATATGGCACCTTTTGTCATTTTCTAGCTATGGTCCATCATCAAAATTCTTTTCTCTTTGTGGGAGAGCAATGTTATTATACTTGAGGAGAGCAGTCAACTGGTCAACTTGCTTCTTCATGCAAGAGTCTTCTAGATGAAAACCCCTCATACAATAGGGACACATCTTCGTTTCAAACTTTTTCTTTTCATTAGATCCCAAAGCTCCTTCAGAAGTGTTTTGATTCTCTTTAGGCTCCAAATCATATGATTTAGGCTCCTTCCCCTTAGGTCTCCCATTATATTGCTCTTTGGTAGAGTCTGTCACTAGGAGAGCTTGATCTGTGGAAGTCTAAATGACTCCCATCTAGATCACTTCTCTTGCTCCTATATTAAGGACTTGACAAAGGAGTCAAGTGAGGGAATTTTCCAATTGGTGATGGAAGCTCTTTTGGAGTGGAATATTGAGGCAAATACAAAATACTCAGTACATAGTTTGTTGAGTATGGAGAGCGCATGCTCCTCATCCTTTCTTTTTATTCTACACTACCTGCATTGAAGTGCAAGAGACTTGAATTTAGTAAAGAATTGGTGGATGGTGTTGAAACTGTTGGGACTATCAAGTCGCTCTCTAGAATGTGTCCCCAAAGCTCATATTGCATGCAAAATAAGACTTCAAGCTTATCCCAAGCTTCCCTGGTAATCCTCAAACCTTCAAGTTGAAAGAGGATATCTCTAGATATGTGAGTACATAGATAACCAAAAGCTTCATCTAAGTGGTTCAGAAACTTGATTTTCTTAGCTGGATGATGGGACTTGAACTCCCTTCCAAGTATTATCCTGAAGTATCCCTTGTTGCACAAGTTGCGTATCTGTCATCCAATCAACTTAATTGAAGGGTGTTAGGATTGAAGGTGTAAAAGGTTGAGAATCTATAATTCTCCTGCTGGAAAAGACAATATAGTCACACAAGCTACATAGCACCTATAGAATTTCACTGCAAAAAAAAAATCATTCTAACTTGTTAGAATCAAGCCTTCACTCTCGACATGCACACTTTCTCAGGGTCCATCACACTTGCACCGCTGCTCTAAATAAAAACAGAGGAAGAAATTCAATCTTTGCGGGACTTCTATGGAAACCCAACTGCTTTTGTTGTGCAATGCAGAGTAGACAAACTTGAAGCTTTCCTAAGATGTATTTGATACCATATTAGAATTATTGTGCAATTATATCTTTAGGAAATGAGTGTAATCAGATTATTAATTATTATGCAGTGAAAAGGAATGAATAATACACACTAAACAAAACAAATCTCACAGGAAACAGACAAGTATTGCTCAGATAATTACAATATAAACTTCATTACAGTATCTGGTGTTCTAATGGTGTTACATAAAGATGAATTCGAATCATTAGGGATGAATTCGAATCCATAATTGTATCTGAACACATGGCTAATTAAAGATGTCTAAATCACTATCATAGTTCAATTGGCTAACTCCAGATGTCAAATCCAGTCTCTCAAACCAATTTCACTGCAGTGGTAGGTGATAAGTAGGTGAGAACTGGCACCTTCCCACATGCATCCATGCAAGAATGGTGCTAACTGAACTGGAGGGAAACTAATTGAATGTAAGTGAAGCATAAATAAGATTAACTAGTTACCAACTACCACCAACTGAACTGGAGGGAAACTAACTGAATGTAAGTGAAGCATAACTAAGCTTAACTAGTTACCAACTGCCACCAACTGAAGGAGGTTGGTGTCGACATTCCTAGTGTCTCCTAAATTGTAGGGATTCACCTAGGACACGCCTAAACTGATGCATGCAAGTGCTATCAGTCTCAATTAGCCTCTATCGATGTTCCCCACACTCTAGTGACTGGCACATGTGGCCCATTAGGCCAAGTGCACCGAGTGGTACTAGTGGACCCAATAATAATTAAATGACTCCTAAGTTAGCCTCATATAATCTAATAGATAGTTTAGACAAGGGAGGAGTATAAATCGTAACAGTTAGTGCCTTAGAGAGAGAGATGTTGGGCTTACAAGTTTAGAGAGAGAGAGAGAGAGAGAGAGATGTTGGTGGCTAAGGGTTAATGGTTTATATAGAAATGGAGATATTTAGGGTTAGGGGTTGAGAGAGAGAGAAAAAGAGAAATTAAAGTTATGGGTTTATAGAGAGAGAGAGAGAGAGAGAGAGAGAGTGGGGGTTATAGGTTTAGAGAGAGGGAGAGATTATGGGTTATGGGTTTAAAGAGAGATAAATATTGGGGGTTAGGATTTTAGAGAGAGAGAGAGAGAGATTGGGGGTCAAAGGTGTAAAGAGAGAGAGAGAGAGAGAGAGAGAGAGAGAGAGATAGAGAGATTAGAAGTTAGGATTTTAGCAAGGGAGAGAGAGAGGGGGAGAGAAAGAGAGATATTTGGAATTAGTTCTTTAGAGAGAGAGAGATATTTGGGTTACTAATTTAGGTAGAGATATCAGAATTTGATATGGGTTTAGAGAGAGAGAGAAAGAGACATTGGGGTTTAGGGATTTAAAGAAAGGGAGAGAATCAAGATTAGTAGTTTAGAGAGAGAGAGATTGAGGTTCAGGGGTTTACAAAAGGAGAGAGAGAGAAATAGAAATATTGTGGGTTATGGGTTTATATATATATATATATATATAGAGAGAGAGAGAGAGAGACTTGGGGTTATGGGTTTAGAGAGAGAGATTAGGGGTTATGGGTTTAAAGAAAGAGGGATATTTGGGGTTATGGTTTTAGAGAGAGAGAGATATTAGGGATTAATGGTTTAGAGATAGAGAGAATGGGGGTGAGGGTTTTAGAAGGGCATGAAGAGAGAGATACAGAGATAGAGAGATATGGATATAGTAAAGAGAAAGATTGGGAGTTAGGGGTTTAGAGAGAGAGAGAGAGAGAGATTTGGGGTTTTGGGTTTAAAGAGAAAGAGGATTGGGTGTTATGGATTTAGAGAGAGAGAAGGAGAGAGAGAGAGATTGGGGATTATGGGTTTAAAGAGAGAGACAGAGATTGGGAGTTAGAAGTTTAGTGATAGAGATTGGGGGTTAGTGGTTTAGAGAGAGAGAGAGAGAGAGACCGAGATTTGGGGTTTTGTCTCTAAAGAGAAAGAGGATTGGTTTTTATGGATTTAGAGAGTGAAATGGAGAGAGAGAGAGAGAGATTGGGGATTATGGGTTTAAAGAGAGAGAGGGAGATTGGGAGTTATTAGTCTAGTGAGAGAGATTGAGGGTTAGTGGGTTACAGAGAGAGATTGGGGGTTAAGGGTTTATGGAGAGGTATTGAAGGTTATGGCTTTAGAGAGAGAGAGACTAAGAGAGAGAGAGAGAGAGATTAAGAGAGAGGGGGGCTTAGACTTTTAGAGAGATATAGAGTGAGGGATTGGTAGTTATGTTTTTAGAAAGAGAGAGATTGATTGGGTGTTAGGGGTTCAGGGAGAGAGAGAAAGGGGCTTAGGGTTTTAGAGGGGGAGGCAGAGAGATAGACAAAGAGAGAGAAATTATAAGAGAAAAAGGTTGGGAGTTAGGTGTTTAGAGAGGTAGATTTAGGGTTTTGGGTTTAGAGAAAGAGAGGAATGGGTGTTAGGGGTTTAGAGAGAGAACATGAGAAAGAGAGAGAGATTAGAGGTTATGGGTTTAGAAATAGAGAGAGAGGGATATTGAGAGTTTGCAGTTTATTGAGAAAGATTGGGGGTTAGTGGTTCGGAGAGAGAGAGAGAGAGAGAGAGAGAGAGAGATCAGGGGTTAAGGATTTAGAGAAAGATATTGTTGGTTAGGGGTTTAACGAGAGAGGAAAGAGATAGAGAGATAGAGAGAGATGGAGATATGCTAAAAGATAAATATTGGGGGTTAGGGGTTGAGAGAGAGAGAGAGAGAGAGAGAGAGAGATTTGGAGTTTTTCCTTTAAAAAGAGAGGATTTGGTGTTTTGGGTTTAGCGAGAGAAAAGGAAAGAGACAGATTGGGGATTATGGGTATTAAGAGAGAGAGGGAGATTGGGGTTTATCTGTTTAGTGAGAGAGAGTGGTGGTTAGTGGTTTAGAGAGAGAGAGAGAGAGAGAGATTGGGGGTTAAGGGTTTTCAGAGAGATATTGGTGGCTAGGGGTTTAGAGAGAGAGAGAGGAGGTTAGGGTTTTAGAGAGATATAGAGTGAGGGACTAGTAGTTATTTTTGTAGAGAGAGAGATATATTGGAGGTTAGAGAGAGATATTTATTGGCGTTAGGGATTCAAGGGGAGATATATATAGAAAAAGGGAGACGGAGAGAGAATGGGGGTTAGTGTTTTCAAGGGGGAGGTAGAGAGGTATAGAAAGAAAGAGGGATATAATAAAAGATAAATATTGGGGGTTAGGTGTTTAGAGAGAGATATTTGGGGTTTTGGGTTGAGAGAGAGAGGATTGGGTGTTAGGGGTTTAGAGAGAGAACATGAGAGATATATTGGAGGTTTTGGTTTTATAGAGAGAGAGAGATATATATATATTGGGAGTTAGTAGTTTAGTGAGAAATATTGGGGGATAGTTATTTAGAGAGAGAGAGAGATATTGGGGGCTAGGGGTTTAGAGAGAGATATTGTTGGTTATTGGTTTAGAGAAATAGAGAGAGAGAGAGAGAGAAAGAGAGAGAGAGAGAGAGAGAGAGAGAGAGAGAGAGAGAGAGAGAGAGAGAGAGAAGTTGAGTTTAGGGTTTTAGAGAGATAAAGAGTGAGAGACTTGTAGTTATGGATTTAGAGAGAGAGTGATTGATTGGGTGTTAATGGTTTATGGAGACAGATATATAGAAAGAGGAATATTGGGGGTTAGGGGTTTATGGAGATAGAGATATAGAAAGAGGAAGATTGGAGGTTAGGGGTTTATGTAGACGGAGATATAGAAAGAGGAATATTGGGGGTAAGGTGTTTAGAGAGAGTGTGTGAGAGATAATTGAGGGTAGGCGTTTCCAGAGAGAGAGAGAGACTCTAGAGAGAGATATTGGAGGTTAGAGTTTTAAGGATAGAGAGATTGGGTGTTAGGGATTTAGAGTAAGTCAAAGAGAGATAGAGGCATAATGGAAGTTAATACCAGTTTAGAGAGAGAGAGAGATCATGGGGGAAGTATGGATGGATAGTGGTGCACGAAGAGAGATAAAATAGGGGAGGTCTAGGTGGGTTGATATTGGGGGTTTGGAGAGAGAGAGAGATTAGGGGTTAGGGGTTTAGAAAGAGAGAGAGAGAGAGAGAGATTTGGGTTAGCGAGCTAGAGAGAAGGAGAGACAACGTGGGATAGGATTTTAAACAAAGAGAGATAATTGGGGTTAGTGGTTAAGAGAGAGATATGAGGGTTAGGGATTTAGAGAGAGAGAGAGAGAGAGAGAGAGATTAAGGATTAGGTGTCTAGAGATTGAGATATTGGGGGTTAGGAATTTAGAGAGAGAGAGAGAGAGATTAAAGGTTAAACGAAGACCAATTAGTCATAAGGGGTTTAGAGAGAGAGATAGAAAGAGGGATACTATAGGGGGTTTAGAGGGATATAGAAGGATATAAGGAGGGAGAGATTGAAGGTTAGGTGTTTAGAGAGGGAGAGAGAGGCATATTGGAGGAGATGGGTTTAGAGAGACTATGAGATATTTGTGGTTGGGTCTTAAGAGAGAGAGAGAGAGAGAGAGAGAGAGAGAGAGAGAGAGAGAGAGATTGGAGGTTAATATGGGTTAAGATATA